>VBVR01000179.1:0-68318 GCA_011638315.1 Tetramorium parvispinum | reverse complement strand
ATATATATATATAAAGAGAAACTGTACGTAAGATAATTCTTTTGGTAAGAAAAATTCTTAAATTTTTAAAAATTATTAAAAATACTAAGACGTCATATAACTGCGAGAAACATAGAAAATTGTAGAATAAGTGAAATTAAATTAGAGTTTCAAATATAATTGACATTAACATAAACTCGATATCACCTGAATATGACACGCTTAAAAGTATATTCTTAATCCCAATTGACGTTCCTAATTCGCTCTTTATTCGAGTCCTCGAGATCATAATTTTGAGGACAATATTAAAATAAATCAACTGTTGTATCATCGTTTTTGACCACCCTAAGATGGGAATTCGAATCTTTCTGTTGTCGTTATTTCACTCCTCGACCTCCTCGTCCTGTAAGAAATCGTTTCCCTAGATATCTCTGGATCCTCTGTGAGAACCGGATACTCGATTCGTTGCCCTCCGCGACTTCTCAGTGAAAACGATCCAGTGGGACTCCCCCGGATTGATTTAGCGACCTAATGACGAACCAAGCCTCCCACACGATCCACCTATATACGCTCCTCCGCCGCCGTCACTGCCGTACACCCGAAGGTATTTTTTACCTGGATTTCCAAGGGCCCCGCCGACATCTGGTCAGATTTTGTTTCACAAAAAAGTTCAGCGGCCCCTTATCAAATATGAGCACTCCGGGGTTCTTGTGTGGGAACGGCAAGCTTACGTATCCGATAGACGATCGATTGTCGAGTAACCGACTAATCGACAGTCCTCTCGTGGAAACAGACGCCGTCGCGTCAAAGACGTCGCGTTACCTTGCATCGGTTGTTTTCTACACTTATCTCCAACGACACTTGTCCCCTTTTGTGCCGGCCGCACGTGCGCCCTTTTCGCTCTCCCTACGAATGTTTTCGCGCGAGAAACCGACGACCAGCAGCGACAACCGGTAACGGAAGGGGACGCGAGCACGCGCGCATCGCCGCCACCGTCTCATCCGCGCATCGCGCCTTTTCCTTCCGACAAATTTACGACGGGTAGGCTCTTCCGGACAATATCAAAATCCCGGAATAACTCGCGCGCGCGTCCTTCCTCCTCCTCCCTCCGCGCGTCGCCGCCTAAACCTCTCTCCTCCCCTCGATCGATTCTTCTTCCTACCGTTGCACCGCACGAGGCCCCTTTTTGTAAGGGGGGAAAAAAAAAATTCTCTCGCAGCTTCCCTTCCACGCGCCACATGGCTCGTTGCGTTTTTTTTCCATTCGCGGCGCGGCCTCCCCTATCTCTCCCTCTCGTTTTCCCAAATCTTGGAGATTCGGACCCCCCTGTCCACGGACGGGTCCCGCGTCCAACGTCCGGCAAGACCGATCAGGGTAACGAATTCTCGTTTTTTTCCCCCTTTTTTTTATACATAATGTCCATACGTACTCTTGCACGCGCGTTCGTCCGCCCTTCATCCGCTACTCCTCTTTCCCTTCCTGTTCGTGCGCGCATCGGTTGGCGGTCGAGCCATCACAATGCGGAGAAAAAAATTTCATTGAAAATTTGCTTAACGGTACAACCGAAACTGGGCCCGGTGTTACTCATAATGGGTTTCCTTCTTGCCCCGCGGGTCAGTCCGAACGAGCAGGACCGCGGATGTACGTTGACGTCTTCATCGGGCATCGTCGTTATTCATCTCGCGACTTTTCCGGTGTAACGTATTTGCAAGAGCATAAATAGAAATTTATAAAGTAGAAATGTATGCGCGCGACAATAAAAGCAAATGTGAATAACGCGATGGGCAAATATAGACAATAGTTCGTGTTTGTATATAATTTATATTTTGCATGTTTCTATTGAACTATGAAACCGATGTCACCTTCGTATTATCATTTAATAAATGTGCATGGAACTGTATCTTAAGGTGATATATAATACTGCGAAAATAAATATAGCTATCGGTTATGTTTAAAAATACATTTTAAATAGATTGTGTTTCTTTTCGCTTTAGATTGCCGGCTGAAAAGCGACCTTCTCGTTGCGTGACTTTCAATCTAACAGACGAATCTTTCGTTTGTCCCGCGATAAACTTATGTAAAGTGAATTAGAAAATGAGGCCTTGATGTATTAATCCTATATCGTGCCTTGAACTGTCACTAAGCAGAATTCTTAAATTATGCCTGAATATAATTTCTAATTTGTTTCCAGCAAATGCGAGGCAAGCGTTATTCGTCCGTTAAAAAATATATTTATCAAACCTATAAAAATTATAGCTCGCATAAATTAGTCTAATCTATATCTTTTATATCTAAAAAAAGAATATAAGATTTGGGTACTTTTGTAAATCTATTTCGCCTTTATTAAAAAATTAAGTTTTTATCGAGCTCATGAAAATTATATACTTAAAATTATACTCAATTTAAAATTAACGCGCAAGAAGCAAATATCAGAAGATATACTTCCTCGACGACGAATCGTAATTTTATCTTTTTTTATCAAAGACATAAATAGCTTGTTTTTAGCCACCAATGAGACAACTATCTTGAAAAAGGTCACGTTTTGAGATATATTATTACAGATCTGTGAATCTGATTTTCTTTAATAAAATATCCGAAATTTGATTCACGCTGCGTCTCGAGACAGACGATTCACGGGGTCGTGCCGAGTTTCGACTGTGACGCCTAACGAAAATCGCCGGGAAGCGTAACGCCGAGCCTCTTCCCTTCGAGGGAAATCCGGCTTTGCGCCTCCTGCGAGCGCCCACGTAGAATTACGTGCGCACGTCGCACGCACGCGGCATTATCGCCGCGGCTCGGGGCACGTCGATCGATGTTTTTCCGGGACGTGGCCCCGGTGGCGAGGGTGAGAGGCAAGGGAATCAACGTCGATTTTTGACAGGAGAGAATCGGGATCAATGGGAAATTTGCACGGCTAAACGGATTACAGATGTTTTCGGGGCCCGGGCGGCACAATAGCGGGCCCCGAAAGTCGTCGCCGAGGCGATTTCTCGATTCGCATTCAGAAGAATCAAGAATTCCGCGCCACTCCTACTCTCTATCCGACCGTGGGCGCCCCTTTCATCCCTCCCTTCCTCTCTTCCTTCCACACCGTCCTTCTCACTTCAGCTCACCCCATCTGCTGCCTGTCTTCGCGCCTGTCAAGAACGATAGTCCGTCTACGTCGCGACACATTTGGAATATTTTCGGCGAGTATGAATAATCCGTGATCTCTAACGCCGTTCTTCATTTCTCTCCCCATCTGCTGCTTCTTTTTACGCGTCGGTCCTCCCTTTAGATTTGTTGCGTGATCCCGCGCGCGCAGACGAGAACGAAAAAAAAACCAGTCTCGCACATGGCACATGTACTTTTGCGTAATGATAATTGCGATGCTTTATGCAAAGATCGCTGACTCTCAGTTTTATGTAATTGCGATAAGTATTTCGAGAAAAAAAAAGATTAAAAAAAATACCCACTCCCCTACGTTTGAATTAAAAATGTAACTCAACAGTAAAAGGATTATCAATTATTAATATATGTATATATGAGCTTCTTTGAGATAGCGTATATAAATATAAATATGTATATCCATAGAGTGGTATGAATAATCTATTTAGATGCTGCGGCGGCGATCCCGTCGGTTATCGGTGTAAAAAAAGAGAAAGAAGAATTACAGGGAGTGGAGGCGAATGCGTGATTAAGGTCGGTGCTGCACTTGTTACGAAGTTGTCGGGGACCTATTTGTGACCGGCGGACCGTCGAAAATCAAAGCAATCGACTCCGACGCTATCGTCCTCCTTTGCTCGCCCTCCTCGTCTTGTTTTGTTTGCTCGTTTGTCCGATACCTCGGACACACGCCAGGACCCTTCTGGGACTTGGCCGCGCTCCCGGCCGATGCTCTCTCGCCCGTCTTGCGGTTCGGATCCGGCGAATCAGCAGTTCCTCTTTAAAACAATTTCTGGCACGGAACTGTGTGTTTGTACGCAAACTTGTCGCTCAGCGGACTGAGCCTAATCTAAGAGATATTTTTAAACGTATAATACAATAGGCTCGCGAGAATTACTTCAGAATCGGATGACACTTTATCAGTGATAAAATTTAAATAAAAAAGATACACGGGATTTACGCGCGAATAGTATTATGCAAAATTAATTAATATTTATATCGAGCAGTTTGGGATAAATTTCACGTTAATATAGAAAAATGTTTACGTTCCGTTCAGAGAACTGTTTTTATGTGGTATGCTGTTTGAAATTCTGTGGATTGCCATATGTACAAAATTTGCATAATACAACAATATGATAATACACAATATGATTGTGTATTATATACTGCATTTCAAATCCTCGACAAATTCCATCGGGCTCAACCGAATGACAAGGGCGACAAAAAAAAGGGTTTATCCCCCGTTACACTTGTTCGCTGCTGTTTCTTTCCCCGTTTCACCTGTTCTTAAGCGTAACGTATGAAAAAAGGCTTCACATATCACAAGCATTTCCGTCTTCGTAATCCAGATACAACGAGAGAGAGAGAGGCTTTTTTTGATCGCGCGGCAAAAAAACGCAAAAAAGAGGCGCCCCGCCGAAAAAGTAGCGCGATCGATGCACGAACGGATCCATCGTGTTTGCAGTCTCCCCCTTATCTATAATTTTCCGGCGTTTTTTGCTATTTTTTTCGATATATTACACTTTTCGCCTGTTCATCCGCGGCGCGTGTTTGCCTATTATGAAAAGGGGTTTCCCTAAACAAATTTTAGATTGCCTTTGTGCAATTGAGCTACTTGATATCAAATTACGATTGATATGAGATTTTTAACACTTATTTGTCATTATTTTTCTTTTTTTTTCTCGAGTACTTTTAAAGATCAGAAGGTATCAAGAGTAATCGTATTTGTGATTTATTATATCAATTTATGTTATCATTATATCATTTATCATTTGTCATTTTTATTATTTATTCATTTTTTTATATCATTTTTTTTTATTGATTATATCATTTATGTTATACTAATAAAAGAAAAATTAGGAATTGATTTTATTTATTTTTTCTCTCAACTCGAAACTACGAAAGTAAAATACATTTAAATATTGCGGCAATTACCGGAAACAATTCTTTTGATCCTTTTTCTCTCGCTCTCGTTTTTTAGTACACATAGTTAGACAAAAATGGGCATTACGAGTTGGTTTGCCGCCCGCACGCGTCCCCGCGGGGTACAAAAAGCGGGGCTTTTGATATTTCCTAATCTGTAACACCTTTCGTCTCCTTGTTCGAGGCGTGTGCCATTCGAAGAAAGGGGGTTTCCGCTTTGCGGCTTGACGCGGCGTTCCGTGCGGGCCCCAATCGCTTTGTTGCCCGAGCCAATTTGGGTATTGAACTGCGATCGAGAAAGGGGTTCGAGGCTGTGCGCCTCTTCGACCTCCTACCCCTTTCTCCTACCTCTTTTACAATTCTCTTTTCGCGTTCGTACATATAAATCTACCTCGATAGCATTGTCGGCAGTATTGAGCCATCAAAATATTAAGGGTAGTGGCGCGTTCGCCACTTACAGGTGCACTAGAGGTTTTTGTAGACGACCTCTCATTGTGCCGTCGTGTTTCTCCGCGTCGGGGAAAAAGGGGTTCAATGCCGACGGATTTTCTCCCCATTGATCGTCCCTCGTTACTTTGCCGATCGATTCACATCGCGTGATTTTCTCGCGGCGCATAATGGACGGCAACGAGTATTTATAGGGACCCGAAATCTCATTCATATAATCAGTTTCAAAGGCAACATTAATCTTACTTGTTAGGCAACTCCACGTGGGTTTCATTTTGGAATTTTGTACGAGAGAGACTTAATCGTCTCAAAACGGTACAAGTATAATACGCTGTGAACGTTGCGATAAATGATATAATTCCGCTGAAATCGCTGAGGCGGGAGATCGATTCTCGAATATATTTCTTTATTATCAATTTCTCTCTTATTTAATCCGTGCGTATTTCATGCTCGAACAGTATGCGAGAAAATAAATCGAAACTTTGATTTTTGCAGCATAACCGTGCGTACCGTGTAGCCGACGGTGTATTTATAGCGCGATATACATCAGCATACGCAACTTGATGTGATTAAGAAAAATTGCATCTGGACACGTTGTATGGCTAATATGTCGAGCGCGAAACAATGTATCGAGAGTAATACGTCTTGCGAAAATTTATCGAGGGCCGAGGGATTATCGACAGGTGCGCCTGGGCTGCCGCGGCTCTCTTTTCTCTTTTGATCCGGAGGAAGGGTTCGGAACGGCGGCCCACGTTTAGCAGGCCCATTGATCGTACGCTATGTTTATCGATCGATTTGCGTAACTTTTCTCCCGTTGTACCCTCTCTTCGCGGGCAACTCTTCCGGTTGCCTGATTGAAAGGCTCAATAATGCGTTCTTAATAACTCGGTTTACGATCACGCCACGCCGAACTTGACGTTAATGCTCCTTAAAATCGTTCTCGCTGAAAGAAAGTATCGTTTCAACATTGAGCTATTACGTTCAATTGATTTATATAATGGTTAATAATGGTTACATGATGCAAATAAATACAGAAGTTTTCCAAACAAGTGTACCGTAATATAATAAATATAAATTTATCATATTATGACGGTTAATAGTTTATAAAATGTAAAATATAAAAAAATAATTCCATTCTAAAATTAATTCTTTTACAAAATTTCTCTAGAAAGATAAATAGTTTATATTTTTACGTAAAAAAAATTCATGTAGAAAATTTTATGTGAGAAAAGAATTTTCATGTAGAAAATTCTGTTACAATTGCAGAAATGAAAACGCGTTTGTTTCTTCAGGTCAACGCACCTGCAAACACTAGTAACTCCGTTACCCTCGACCACAAAAAAGACCTGAAATTTCGAGTATTGCTATCGACGATATTTTCGGCCGTGTTTCCCGGTCATACGGACACCCGCTCACCTGGCCATCGATGACGCGACAGAAAAACACCCCGTCGCCTAGTGGCGGAGGCCGATCTCAGAGGGCCCGCGTACCCGCTGGACCCCCATGAGTTCCCATGACCTCGGCCGACCCCGAGAATCGAAAGAGGGAGGAGAGTGCACTACGCGGTCAGAGGTCGCGCATATGTTTCGTGGCCGTTGCCGCGACTTCCTGCATTTTTGAGAAATTTTCCCAAAAACTTCGTTCCCTCAACTCGTCCTGTCCAGTCGCGAGACCACACCGGGCAAGACGGACGCTTATATGGCAACTCCCCAATATATTGCACATTGATAGGTAAACAATGCTCTTCATTCCCCTCCCCTTCTGCCCCTACGCTATAATTTTCTCTTCTTCCGATGACGGAGTGTCTTGGGAAAATAACGTGTCCATCACGGTTTCGTCGATACCTTTGGCCAGATTTCAAAACCTGTAAAATGATCCTTGTCGCAAATAGATATGTTCTTGACAGATACACATGCTACTTTCTTTTCATCTTATTTACTCGACCGTTGAATTACATTAATTAACTTTGACAATTTTTAATTCGAGTATTATTAAAATTGCTTTGCTTAAAATACAAAGTATTTCTAGTATGAAGATAAAATATAAAAAAGTTATATTTATTACAATACTTTCTGCAATTTTACATCATGAGCTCAATAATGATTTATTTTATGTGCATCATTCATAATTCTAAAATATGCGAGGACGAAATCCAATAAATCAAAACTTGTGACAGAAAAAGCCTTTGTTTCCGATAAAGGTTAAGTCACGGAGGAGCAAATGCCTTTTATCTGTTATGAAAGGATTGGATGAAAAAACGGAATAAAGATAAAATCTGGTAAGAATATATTATAATAGAGTGAAATTCCTAGACATCACGGAAGACGAATGCGCGAGCCCAAGCCTATCCTTACGGGACTTGAACCCTTCTCTATTACATTTTTCGAACCTCCAGTTTTAGATTTTCTAATGGCTTCCTGTTTCGGCATTTGATGTTCTTTTTTTTGCATAATTTTTTTCGTTTGCAAAAAATATTTTTTGCTAAAGCGTTTAGAACATCGAAATTCACAAAACGCTTCCGACGTTTTCCTTTCCTTGTTGCAATCACATTTATAATTTGTCAACCGAAAAAAAAAGAGAAATGGAGTCGAATGAATGGTTCATGCTAACTCAGTCTCGTTTGACAATACTCGCGAGAAACGAAGGTTTATGTTAATAGGCTAATAAAATTTCGTTTTTGCTACTTCGAAGCTATTCATGATTTCATGTATAAAAACTAGTTCACAGTTTGAACAGTTCGAAATTTTAAAATTCTTATATACCTGAGTAACTTGGAAAGAGAGGAAGCCAAGGATGGCCATTTTAACGTATTTATATAGATATATAAGAGAAAACAAACATAAACTCGAAGTTAGAAACTATCCAATTTAAACAGTGGAAGAAAACATATGTAGTTAGAACAGTTATATTTGAAAAGAATACTTTAGCATATGACGTAATATTAGTACATATCGCATTTATAAAAAATTGTAATTTTTATATAAATAATCTATATATTTTTATTCATGTAATCTTTCTTTAAAATACGTATTTACGACTTTAGACCTTTGCAAGTTTCTTCTGGAGAAGAATAAATTATTCATTTCTATTGCCCAAGTAAAAACTTATTCATATTATTCGATTTAAATTTGATCGATGTAACGCGACGCGAAACTTGAACTTTATTGAACGAATATCGCATTAAATGTCTTATTATATATTTTTTACGTATATATGTGTTGTGTGCCTCACTCTAGTTATCTGTATTTTACTTCTTAAGTTCGATAGAATCGGAAACGCGATCGATTGACGGCGATATCGATACTACTCGCCATCAATTCGAACCTGTACGTTGTGCCTTTCTACTATTCATGATAAAAGGACTACCAGTTGTCAAAAATATTCAGAAAGAGCTCGGTTCGCTACGCTTTGACACCCGGCTCTAATTCGTTCGGCGACAGAATCTATACGCGAGCTGAGGTAGGTCGTGAAAAAAAACATACCAAGTTGGTCCAACCAGTGTACATGCTGGCGTTGTTGTCACGTGTTGTATGCGACAGAAACATCAAGCCGTGACCGCGTTATACACGAACGGTCGAAAATTCTTCGTATTATAAGAACCGCGAGAGAGACTCTTTTCAATTTTTCTCTTTTCAAGACACACGCAACTCAATTTGGCCACACGACCTTGCTTCACTACTGCGTACGATTTCTAGTACATGGTAAAATATATAATACGTATAGTACTTATTCTTATCGCGATAATATTTGGCACAGTAATGTTAAATAGCCCATTTTAAAAGAGCTTTATTTTATTTTTTGTAATTACTGATTGGAAAGTTAAGTGATTAATGATTTTATATCCGATTTTATATTTACATTCGATGAAAATCTAATTCATACTTGCATCTAATTATTGTTCTATTAAAGCGAATATACAATTTGATGTAAGTCAGTGATTAAAAGGTTTTTTCAAAAACACTTTTTTTCTTACGATTTTTGGAACGCGTAGAAATTTTGAGAATGCGGACCATTATCTTTGGATACATGTAGTAAGCGGTTATGATAGCTGCCAAAGTGATACAGAATCGACGTAAAAAGTGGGAAAAAAGTGAAATCAAGAAATGCATTTGTATTCCGCGAAAAATTTTCAAGATACACTTTTGATACTGTAACATAATAATATAATGGAGTAAGTGTCGTTTTACAATAATTTATTCTGTATCACTTTTACAGCTGTGTCATAACCGTTTATTATATGTATCCGGAGAATGGTCCGCATTCTCAAAATTTTTCTGCGTTCCAAAAATCATAAAAAAAAAGTGTTGCAACTTTTTAGTCACCGACTGTACAATTAATATGCGCAAATGGAAATGCTTTGCTATTCGCTTCACATTTGAAAAAGATCGTTCCAACGTTCGCGCGTCGCTGCATCGGGGAAGATCCCACGGGATCCCTCTCGCCATTTCATTTAGAAAAATCGAAAATTAAATCCCCCGGATATACAGCGTGGCGAAGTCGCGATGAGAATTCGACATAAGGAAGCCACCAATTTTCCGCGACCATCATTAATCTCCGTACTTAAGTAGGAAAAATATTTGCATATTGGGTTACGTCGCGCCATCAGGTTGAATTCGAGCATCCTCTTTGGGGTGGAAGCGGGAAAGGGTGAAGGAACGGAAGATCGGTGCGAAGCGTAAGAAGAGTTGGAAATCGTCTCGCAGTTCCGCGCGAAGGTCTACGTCGATCATTGTCATTCAAACGATTTGTAAGCACGGTTAAAATTAGGGCGGCCTGGCAAGGAGGGAAGCCCCTCTCGAAGGTCTTCGTACGCGGCCTCTCCCTCTTCTCTCGCAACCCCCGAGTAACGAGGCGAGCGGCTCGCAGCCACCGGTGTCCACCGTACTTAAACAAGGTGGGGAGGCACACCGATACGAGACGAGAGAAAAAGGAAGGGAAAAAAACGCGACAGAGGGGAGGAGGGGGATGAATGTCGCGCCAGTAAGACTCCGGACCATATGCAGATCCGAGGCACAGATGCGACGCGTAACGTGCGTGCGGGAATCATTCCGGACCGGTTTTTTTGCCGGACCCCGGTGATCCGAACGTCCGAAACGGAAAAAAACGGCGCCGTTGGCGTCCGACCCCCTTTAATAAGGGTGACGCGGTGACCGATCGCCGTCATTAAGCTCGATCGATCGAGCGCGGCGACTTGATAATCTCGTATCGACATCCCGCGGTATATAACACGATATCTCGTTATTATTCGGGGCCAGGCGGATTTTCGCACGCAATTTCGAGCACATCCAGGCGACTCGGATTGATCTGCGGGCGGGCGATTTCCTCGCGACATGTGTCGCAATGAGAGACGGAGAAACGAATGAGCGAGAGAGGGAGAGAGAGGGGGGGAGGGAGGCCCCCGCCGAGCGAGCCTCTGTCGTTAAGCGTTACATCGATATATCACGTCTGATCGTATTGGCAATTTCTCACGCACGAGCGCTGCACTTGGCGAAAAAAAAAGCAGGCGGAAGGAAAAAAACAAGTACAATACCGCGGAGCTGGACTAGACTCAACGATGTGTCCATCTCTCTCTCTCTTTTTCTCCCTTCCTCTCTCTTTCTCTCTCGTTTGGGTCTCGTAGATCGTTGTTATTATTATTGTCGTTATTGCAGGCGATCGCGTGGACGTGGTACTCGTGACGAGGTTGCACGGTTTCCGCGACACGGTCAGGATCGGCGACGGGGACAATCCGCGCACCGCGCCGCGCCGCGATCCGATCGGTTACAGTTCCCTCGAAGACGCAAAACGGCCGCGATCCACGCTCCGCTGCTTTTCGGTATATTGGAAGTGGAGGCCAGGACGACGGAATGGTCTGCGCCGTGCCGTTTCGCGCCACGCTTGGTCGCTCCTAATCATAATGAAACGTGCCAAGGCGCCTACTTGCGCGGACACCTTAAAAGCGATTTCTATCTGCGCGCCTGTCGGCACCGCCCGTGTTTCGCCCTCTTTTCCCCGCGTCTTTTTTTTTCCTTTCTTCTCTTCGGATCCTTTCTTGCCGCTCGCGGCTCATCCGCGACAGATATCACACCGTGATACCTCGGTACAAATGATTTAGGAGTTTAAGTCGCTCAAAGTGATGGAACGTGGTGGACAGACTATCTTTCTATCTTTGACCATTGCGCAGTTTCGAGAGATTTTTGCTCGCCTTTCTATGCACACCAAGTGATGACTTGCGAAAAATTTAGTGATTATTTCCGCATTTCATTAGTAATAAAATAATAAGAATTAATTACAATTTATATGCATAACAATTAGAAAAGATTATTCAATATTTTTTTAAACGTTTTTCTGAAAAGTATGATTCAGAAAATATGCAATTATTATAAATGATTAAATTTTTTAAATACTTTAATTATTTTATTTGAGATTTCTCTTAATTAAAATTTGATGAAATTTCTATTTAATGTTTTAAAAAATGAAAGTGACTGCAAATATTTATGGACTTGTCAGAAATTATGTAAGCGCGACTATTTGCAAGAGAGTGTATGCTGAAAATTCGTGAATAGATTCTATAAGGCACAATAGCTTAATGTTTACTACATGTGTACAGAAAGATATTACGCAACGATAAGTCTGAATAATGAGTCTCTTCGCACGCTGTGCATTTTGATCGAAGGACGCACGGCATCCTCAAAGAGCAAGAGGTGTCCTAGCGCGAAAATGTTTCAGAGACGCAGACATATGGCAGCCGTGAATCGAAGCACACACGTTTCTTTCCGCTTGACTCGCACGCAGGGGCTCGCTTCCGAAAAATTGCCCTTTTTTAATCTATTTTTCTCTCTCTTCTCTCCCTCCGGAGTATAGAGGATTCGGTCTTCCCGTCGTCCCCTTGTTTGCGTCCTATGATACATCATCCATTCGCGCGAATAACCAGATAATTATCACCGCAGGTCGCGGGAAAGTCCGTCGTTTTCCGTCACGGTTTGCTTTGTAGTGGCAAAAGTTGTGCAAAGTCTCCGCTTAAATTGAGATTTCACGGTGTATTGCGATCAGTATTCTACGGCAATTCCATGAACATTTCACAATATTGCGCACGCAAACTGGGTTATTCATTTAATTAAAAAGACGCTTTAATCTCTTACTTTAACAAAGCAATCGCAAAGTCTTTATGCTCGAGTCTAATGGTGCCTTAATTAATTAATTTATTTATTACCAAAAAATATCGTTTTGCGTCGAGTATATATATAACAATAATCTTGCGAAAAAGATGCCAACTTTACGGATAAAAATTTTTCAAAAATAATGAATAATTTTCGAAACAAATTTTTTTCCCTCAAAGATGGGAATAGCAAAAGAAACATTTTTCTCATTTATTGAAACAAGAAACTGATATATTATTTTTAATTAATAGATTTAAAGAATGTAATAACTAATCATAATTTTTATACCATCATTCGAGACATACGTAATTACTTTATATTGCAATTGTTCGTGTTGTTTATGTAGAATGACTACTAATAGACAAGAAAAATAAAACCCAAATCAGTTGTGATTGATCCGACACTTAAATATCCAACAGAGAAACAGGGTGGCTTATGTATGCCTGCACCCTCTGCTCCCGACATATTCCCATTTTCGTCTCCCCTTATTAGAATCCGCCGCTCCACTCCACGTTTCTTTTTTTAGAGCCATTCGTGTCAATACATCCGACTGTTCGTAAGTGTCGGCACGCGGGAAAAAACCAGAAGTTAACGCGACAGAGGGTGGAAAAAGAGGCTTGAGAAGTACAGTTTGGCCTCGAAAAAAAGGGGCAGGTGACATCAACAACGGGTGGTTAGAACGTGTCGCAAAAAAGTCGGTCAACCGCAGACAGATCGGGCTGGGCACCGAAAGAGACAGATAGATCCGGAAGGGGAGGGGGCGAGAGAAGGGAGGTGAAAAAATGAGAGTTCGAGATGAAAGGAAAAACTAATTGAGTCATTGCGACGCCTTGGAGAGCAAAAACGCGCGCGCGACACGTTTCTTTTTTTCGGTGGCGTTTAAAGTTCAGGCCTTTTTTGATCTTTAAAATCAGAATCCTTAATCAAAATCAGAGCTTGTATCGAGGAGGGTGAATCGGATTTTAAATTCAAAAGTCGTTCACCGGCACAACTTACCACTCCTCGCCGTGAAACAGCCAAGTCTTACGTTTGATCAGCATCGTTCCTCACAAAGAGAGAGCTGCTGAAATCTTCAAACTCTAATCCGATTCCCTTCCCCGTCGCTGCTCGCGAACGCGTTCCTCTGTTCCTAGTTTGATCGAATCGAGTATCGGAAGCGCATGTGTCTCGTGACCTGGTACAGAGATACGAAATAATAGCTGTTCTCTCTTTCCGCCGACAAAGGCGAGGTAGGTGAGAATCGGAGCCGCGTTTATGGAGACATAACACGGCGCGTTTGACAAATTTCGACTCTCATCGAGCAGAGGCGGTCCACGTGTTCCGTTACAACGCGAAAAGATTATCCCCGCAACCGGAGTTTACGGAACGAGCGGAAGAGAGGTGAGATGCGAGCGAGCGAGCGAGCGCCTGGAGTCTGTAAGAAAAACGATGCGTCACCTTGCACCCGGGCGGATTTTTCGGCCGAGGGTGAGGCGCGTTGAACAGCAGAAGGCAACCATGTATGACGATGCGTTTTCCTCGACGATTTATCCTAGGTATAGGAGAGCGAACGAGAGTCGACTGTTTAAATCGAGTGAGAAAATTCGAGTAATTACGAGCCGGCGCTGAAGAACACGGCGCGAAGACCGGCCCAAGGACGCGCCGTTTCTCGAATAACAAGCGGGGAAAACTCCGGAGAAGTTTCCGACAAGAGAGTTTACGCAAATTTTTTAGTTGTACTTAAAAATTTGTGTAGAAAAACTTTTATCTTTTCATTGAAGGCGGAAGCTCTTATAGTCGAGATACCGATCCGCGACAATCGTTACAGCAGTTATATAACATTGTTACGTAATTATATGTATTGATATGATATTGTGTCGTTAATCGGAAGCTCTTGTTAATATTCACAATTATAATATTAGTTAATATCAATATTATTTTAGCAAAACTTATTTTAGAAAAGTAGCGCCTCACTCACTATTAAACTCATAGTGTCAAATTATACTCAATTTGAGTCATTTTTAATTATGCCATAGATCAGCACTGCTCCTACTCAATGTTTCATTAATTTTGACTAACTTGGAAGTTAAGGTAGATAAATTAACAACATATTGAGTAAGGTTTATTCAATATATCGCTAATTTTATCCCATTGTTTTAGTCAAATTAACCAAATATTGAGTAGGAGCAGTGGCAAGCAGTAGGAGTTTTTACAGTTTGCTTAACGCCACGTTTAGCGCCACGGCTTCCGGATCAATGTACCAGAAGTGATAAGACGTGAAAGATATTGAGATTTTGTAAATCTATTAGAAAGAACGATAGACGAAAACGCAAGGAACAAAGGTCGAGATAACTTCGCGAGAATATACGGCTCTCCTTCCTCGACGTACTTCGAGGAAAAAAGAAAGAGAGGAACGTCGCGTGAGTTCACGGGCGGATAGAAACGGGCAAGATAGAATCGCGTTATAGATGCATACGCGTGCGCATGTACAATGGCATGCGTGCGGCTTGTGATTAATTAATTATCGCCATTATTATCGCCGGTGTCAACGTGGACGCGCATCCATTACGCGCGGGGATATACGTGTTGCGCGCGAGAGTTCGGCTAGACGAGGTAAAGTTCACATTCCATAAGCGATCGATCACGCGGGGAACAGGTTTTTACCTCGCGAGTTCTCGGCCCGGCCGAAAAACCGACAAAAAGCGTATTCTATTCTCCAGACAAATCGATTAACATCCCGCGTCATAACGACCGTCGCGCGCGCGAGACGCCCGTTCTTTTTTTTTTCTTCCTCTCACCCCCTTTCCTCCCTCGTGAAATTTATGTGCCCGCTACTTGCGGACGCGAACGCAAATAAGTGATTAAACGCGAACGGGAGAGATTATTTTCTCTCGGCCTCGTGCGCGACAACGTGCAAAATTTCCGTCCGAGTATTTATATATCTCTCCGGCTGCGATACGACGATACAGCTTTTTCGGCGGTTCGTAAATCGCCCTCGTTCGAATTCGAACGCGGTGCGGTCCTGTGCGCAGGACCGAAGGACGGCGGGAGCCAGGGAACGCGGCGGGGATGGATGTCTCAGGGTGAAATAGGGTGGAAGGGCGCAAGATATCGTTACTTAATTACTGTCGTTTTAACCATCGAATTGTGTATCCCGATTTATAGCGAGCGGTACACTTGCGATCGAGGGAAGAGGTATCGGCGCAATTTTCGAACTACTTGTGCTTCTCGTTCCCCTTTGCCGCGCGGACTATTAGACGAAGTCAAGTGAGTTTTTTCCCCGCTCGACTCGCTGTCCGGTTGCAAACTAGCTTGTTTCTCCCCCCCGCCCGTTCCCTCGCACCCCGGCGTCTGTCGAAAGACGCCGATTTACACGGGAAAACATCGGAATCATACTTTAGATGAAAAATGTAATACCGTCGGACGAGTTTCTTGAAAAGAAAACGGTCGTTTCCGCGAGCGGAGGAAGCGATATACCCAGCGGAGACGGTAAACAACGGATAATGACGGGTAGTATCGAACGATCGCGTACTATTATTCTGATTTATGGATACCCGGTGGACGGTTCGCGAACTCCCTACTGATTGCACGATAATTACACGTACTTCTCGACATTCCGCGATCGCGATCGATTGGCCGACAGACCGACCGACCGACCGACCGATCGACGCGATGCTCCAGAAGCGATGAGATGTCATCAGCGCGCGACTTGTTTTTTTTTTCTTCCTTCGATCGCGATGCGGAAAGAAACGATTACTCGACGATCTTCATCGGGCTTTATCCGGGGATAGAGTAACGGAGTAACCTCGCACCCGTAAAATAGACGCCGGTCTAGAAGCGTGAGAGAAGTAGAGAGAAGGAGCTGAAGAGGGAGGGGGGAGGCGGGATACAGGGAGGATGGAGACACGAGCGAACGACGAAGATGGAACGATCTCGTGGTGGTTCGAAAGAGCGGCGGGAGACAGAGAGAAGAGAGAGGGAAGGAGAGAGAGAATGCGCGTGAACCAGAGAGACGGTGGTACGGAGGACGCGATGTACCCGCTTAATTATCCCTCCGTGCCTCTCTCACGTATGCGCCTAGCTTGTACTCCACGCTTGCCTCTCTCGGTCGCTCCACCATCGTCGCCGCCGCCGCCGCCGCCGTCGTCGTCATCATCGTCGTCGTCGTCGCCGTCGTCGCCGCCGTCCGTCGTCGTCGTCGTAGGGAGAGAAGCGGCGGCCTCTCTCGCCGGCTGGTGGGGGATCGGCTGTACGCGCGACGGCCGCAGGAGCGAGCGAGACGGCGCGCCGTCGTAGCGCGCTCGGCTTAGCCGGCGGCTTGGTGAGAGAGAAGCCCTGGTGGGGATACTGCACGCTCCGGCCGTTCCGAGGGCCGCCACGGCGGCGCAAAACATTCAGTCGGCAAAAAGTAGCCAAGGGGTGAGCATCACCCTGAGGTAGCCCACGGAGAGAGAGCACACGCACAGCCGGAGCGGAGAGAACGGAGTGGATATCGCAGTCGCGGCCGCCAGCCGCCGGCGCTCCGATTTCCTGGTCACCCAGAGAGAGAGTTTGTTTCGTGTATTATCAACGTCCGAAAGACAACGGACGGAGGACAACGTCGTTTTGGCTCTCGGCGAGATATTCCCGGCTTGGTTTTTTTTTACCCTTCCAACCGGTGCGTAAAATTGTCCGTGCGCGATAACCGACACGCGCGACAACGAGAGAGGTGAATACCGTCTTCGCGAGTGCGCGTTGTTCTCTCGTTCTTTCATCCGTGTCTTCTCTCCAACCCTCTCTCCCTCTCTCTCCCTCCTTTGAGCAGAGTTTTCTTCAATCGCGGCCGCGACGTCGCGCGTGCCACCCCGCGAGGTGTGCGCGCGAGATCGAGGGAGATGAGCGCGACCGCCGCTGCTGCCGTCGCGGATCGGACAGGAGATCGATGAATCGTTCTCTCGCGTTCACGGTGCTACATCCTCGGAGGAGGCCCGTCGACGGATAAATCGTGTCTTGGAAAAAAAAAAAAAAAGAAGATCGGCAGCATGAACCGCGAGATCGCGCGGTGCCGCGACGTCGTGCAAGGTCGTCGCAGCAGCTGAGACTTTGAAAGTGCGGGACACGTCAAGGTCAGCCCCGCGCGTTTCCCCGCGCGTGTGTCCTGCGCCGCCGGACGACCACGACGACGGCGACGACCACGACAGCCACGACGACGACGACGACGAGGAGGACAACGAGGCTGAGGAGGAGGAGGCCGAAGACGCGGGATTGGAGACCCGTGATAGCGGTGCCGCGAGAGAGCCGCGGCCGAGCGACCGGGCACGATCGGCATGGAGGTGCGCGCGATGGAGTACCGTCCCGTGGTTCCCCCGGGGGTGATGCCCACCGGACTCCACCAGGACTATCACGCCGCTATCCCGGACCTCAGCCCGCCGAGGAGCCAGGGCTCCTCCACCGGCGGCGCTTCCTCGATCGGCGACTACGCGCCGCGAATGTACACGCCGCCTACGCCGCCCACGCCGCACGAGGACGAGAAGGTAAAGAACGCGAGAGAGTATCGAACGTATACTCGCGATAATCTCTTGGATCCGCGCGAGATCCGTCGCGCGTTCCGATTTGCTGCACGCCACCAAGAGATCTAAGAGAACGGAAACAAGTGGCATTTGGAAAAGCGTTTCCAAAAGGAACAATGTTTTCGGTCTTGACGGAAGAAGAGTTCTAAATAATAAACTCTCCCCCTCCCCCCTCCCCGTTTATACCTCTTTGTTCTGAGAATTCGGAAAGATCGATGGGAATGTAATTTTCTCAACTTTGAGATAATGAGAGATTACGAGATCCCTCAACTTTGAGATTAATTCTCTCGTGTACCTAAAAGAGCGGGTTAAACCGCTGTTGCGCATGCCAAAGTCCTCAATTTATCTACGCCACTCGTCCCTTTATTTAGCATTGAGAACTGAAGCTTTCGCGCGCGGAATGACTTTAGACTTGCGCGAGCGCTCGGTGTGATTAAGATTGCGCGAAATAAAGCGAGAGGAAATAAATATCTTTGGGTGGAAAGTGGAGTACGGCTCGCATATGTTTTGTCGAATTCATTTACCTCTTTTACTCGACACTCCGGTTGTGGTACTCGTAAGCACGTTAGTGGACCCTCCAGCGGCACGATACTCAAACTCTGAACAAAATAACAAATACCACGCTATAAATTCTCCGAGTTTCCGTGCAACGCTGACAATTCATTATTATTTGCAAATATATGAAACACGTTTTATCAATCAACATACTTGTAATATCATTAAAATATGTCTTAAGCTATAAACACGGCATTAATAGCACTAATATATTGATACTAAATCAGTGACATTGATAAAAAGTTCGACATAAATGCGAGGAAAGCTTGCGTAACTTTTTCCAGCTGCTTTTAATTAATACAAAACGACATAATAAAAAATGGTTTCTCACTTTTGAGATTTTTCTAGATAATTTATGTTGCATCGTGATGTATTGCATAGCTTTTTGATCTTTTGGAAACACATAATTCACATGAGTATTTAAAACTGCTAAGAATACTATTTCGAGAGGCTCCTCGACAAGCTGCTCCAACTTGAGGAAAAAGTACACCGGAGCAAGCCAATTAAATTCATACAATATGCAAGATCGTAGATCGTAGATTGTCAAGTTATGCGCAAAATTATCAATGTAAATGTAGGAATATAAGAGCGATGACGTTCTAAGTTGTAACGCGGTACTGTCTGCGCGCTGATGACTATGAAAAATGAAACGGCGGTGCGCGGATGTTCGTCAATTCCTCGCAGCAATAAGCGCGAAGCAAGCTCACAAAGCGTCCGAATGAAATCGGCGTCAACCACGAATTTTCAACGTGATGCGCATTACTCGATCTCGCGTTTCGGAAACTCGAAATTTTACCGTGAGGTTCCCGAAGAGAGCGAGAACGAATCCTGCATGCTTACATCGAAGAAAAATCTATTTCGCTTGCATAAATTAAACAGAAAAATCAAATTAGATTAACAAAATGTATTAGTTTTAATGAATAATTTCGTTAAAAAATATCTAACTGCATTACGTTCTTTTAATTAGTCGGTATATTTAATTTAATATTTAAATTATATTTATAACTTGTGATTTTATAACTTTTATCTACCTATGACCTATATAATTAATATTTAAATTATGATCATCTATAGAATTTCTTCTCGATACGTCAAAGATTAAAAAATTAACGATTTCAAAGCGATATAGTTCAAAGTGCTATTCGAAGCTAATTGTGATTGTGAACAAAATGGTATCTGTAAAAGAATCATGGTTTGAAACTTTAATTCTGAAGATTTAACTTAACGTGATTATTTCTCTCATTTCTTTTCTTATTTCTTGAGATGAGCTGCAGTATATGAGAAATGCTAAAATCTGACGAAATAAATGTCGCGCGAGATAATGTGATGAATAAGAATTTTGGAGCAAGAATACAACAAAAGTCATAAGTTTTCTCATACTTATTAAATCGGCGACTTCTCTTCACAATTGAATTTTCATTTCTGCTATTTTTACATTTATGCTAAAAACGTGAATAGGAAATTGCTACGAATAATAATAGATCAAATGCATCAGAAATAGTGCGGAATATATAAGCTTGGCCGATCAACATTACCGTCGCACACGCTTTGACTAACTGATTTGCACAAATATTCATGAAATATGTCGAATTGTAGGCAATTACAATTTTTAACAAGTAGAAGAATAAATATTTCATTGATGTTTGCAAGATACTTTGTTTTGCCCCTCAATGCAGCTTTCTCAATTTAAACTCACGGAGATTGTTCTAAATGCAATAGGACACGCGGGAACGGGCGTCGTTAAAACGAAGTGACGCCGAACCCTTCGTATTCTCAAATCACCCGATTTGACCGCACAGCATAACTGCATTGCATAACTGCACGCAGACAATTATTATTTACGCTCAATAAAAAGAAACTGTCGCGATAAAAGGTCGCCTTGAAGCGGGCGATATTCGCGCGAGCTTAGTCCTCGAGAGCCCATAAAAAGTCAATCCACTCTTAACTGCTTTCCTGCAGTAAGTTTCGTAGCACCCCGCCGCGCGCGAGCGTTGTCTCTCGTGAGGGGATTACGGGGGATCGAATTAGACATCCTTGCTCCGAAAATGTGCGCGGCCGCGCGAAGGAGCCCCCAAGCCGTCGCAGGCTTGGGAAAGAGATCAGATTATCACGGTGAAGTCATGAATAAATGTAAATCGGTGTAATACGATCTCTGTTAGTTCTTCGGAATTTTTCTGACGGACTCGCGAGACAAGGATTTCATTGCGCTAGGAAATAAAACCGCACCACGGGGATGCGCTCCGTGATGCGCACCTTGCGGATTTTCTCATCTGTTACTGTTAATTGCCAACGTAAATAAGTAAAAAAGTCATCGCGCGTGCGGATTATTCAAAATTGCAGAAGAATACGGTGTATGGAAATTGATGCGAAATGAAATCCAAACAAATGATTTCTGCCTGATTTATCATCTCTCTTTGGAATTACATTCGCTGGGAAATGATAGGTTTTTTTCTTAACGCAACTTCAACGGATTCGCCGAGAATGAGTCCGTCTCAAGTTGAGAATTCGCGGATGAAAGACGGTGCCAGGATATGGAGTACAAGGCCGGGCATATATATACATTGTACGTGGAAGGAAATAAGTGAAATAAAACGCGATGTAAGTTGTAAGAAAATCAACACTGATCGATCCCAATCGGTCTTGTTGCTTCGTAAGAACGCGGGCATGTCCCAGATATCCGTAGGAAGCGACGGGAAGGATTCCGTGGGGCCGCCTGTCTTAAGAATGCTTTCACAGTGCGCAATTTTCCAGAATCGTACGACAATAACGCTGTCACAATAAGGGCTTCTGCGAGGCGCGCGGCCCGCTGGAAAACGAAAAAGATAATCTGCTCGGGGTACAGAAATAAACGATACGATCGACTCCCCGTGTATCGAGGCATCTCCTTTCTTCTTTCTCTCTTTCTTCCCATCTCTTTTTCTCACTTTCCACCTCGCCTCATCTTTCATTCGATGGTGGGGGCGAATCTTGAATGGCCGGTGAGGAAGGAGCGTTCCCCGCGGATTGAAAAGGGACGGCAGGGAAGCGGGAAGTGGGAACTGGCATGAGGGATAGACGAGCGGGGGGGAGCTCTATACTTTTCTTCGCATTCGGCGAGTAATTCCATTTGTGCGTCACTGAGATTCTGAAACTTGACCTGTTAAAAAGTCTTTTTCCAGCGGCTCTCGTTCGTTCGGGGCCGCGAGAACGTTGTCTCGCCGACAAGGCGAGAGGATCCCTTCGATTCTCGTCGATTCGGAAAATTGTGTCGAAATATTGTGGCAGATTTGATCGCCGCGTGATTTAAAACGCCGCTGGATTTAAAAGCGCGCTGTTACGCGTTTGTTTAAAGCAGCTTTCTTCGAGCGCGTCGAGAGAAAATTGTTACTTCCAGCTCGAGTGTGCTCTTTCACGTACCCGTGCGAATTGCTAATGTAGATCATATTTTGTTATTAAACGGAAACAGCCTTCGCATTTCACAAGCTTTCCGCTGAAGTTGCAATAAAAAGGGAGGAAGGCCGCGAAAAGGAATATCGTTAATTCACTTCGGTACTGCGTTTTAATAACTCTTTCGTCACCGGGGGTAGTCTCGTTTCGTTTGTACGCCGACGAGATCGCGTAACTCGATGCACTGGAAAAAGTCCTTTTGTCCCGAATGCACGTCGTCCGCTTCGTAGAAAATTGCAGAGAAACTCGGGAGAAACGGAACGAAGCGCGCAATGCAGTGCTTTGCACAATGGGAAAAATAACGAAACCAGCGCAAATCGACAGGAGAATTAATTCCGGTAACGAGCGTCTAGGGAGAGCGATTTTTTGGAAGTTTCATGCAAATTGCTTCGCGATCGCTTTCTCATGTTCGAAAACTTGATCGTTAGAACTGAAAAATTGTTTATACGGCACGTACAACACTCAGCTTTATGTATATTCGTTTTTTTCCTCAATGGTGATGATGAAAAAATTTTTCAGTTCAACGTTATTTTCCTTAAATATTATTTGGAGATACTATATCAATATCTATATTTTTTTACGTCAATTAATCAGATTATTTAATTATCTTTAACTCTAACGAGCTATCTTCACTAAACTGCGCAATACAAATTGTGTCATCTATCGCGCGATACGTTTGTTTCTCGTTCTCGAAGCGACATGTTTTGATAACTTCGAGTAGATTCGGCCAGAAAACGGATCTCACTTTTGCTCGCGCGGTCTTAAATAGAAAATAAAGATTTGTGGCATATATTAAGCGCGGGACCCTTTTTCTTCTCTAAGGATACAGGATACCATATTCTCCTACGGAAGTTATAAAAAAGCGTCGTGTTCGACGAAGTTGAGATAGTAGAACTCACACTCGTTTCTATTTCTAGTACTTACGAGAAAAAAAAACGTATACGACAGAGAAGAAGAGTGAAAAAGAAGAGGAGACAATTTCTTCTTTTATTTCGTGACCGTGATGAAAAGAAATGTTCATAATAACGAAAATTACATTAGAAGTTGATTTTGCCACGGTACGCAACTACTTGGAATCTATAGCGGAAATGCTCGTCATTTGGAAAATTCGTTTAGATTTCGTCCCTAGACTTGTATTGATTTTCGGTGAATTATTTATTTCTGGATATTATCTGGATATTATAAGAATGACACGTAGAAAACTAAATGTGCTAAATTAAATTTGACATACATTCGATCCGTAGATTATGCTTTTGTATTAGTATGAACTATATTTATATTTCTTTTGCAACGCGAACGATTTAATTGTATTTTTTAAGCCGCTATTATAAAAATGGAATACGCAATTTATGAAACAGTTAAAGTCGTATTAAGATTAGATAAATATGAGCCCCTGCGCATATATATATATATTTACTCACGCGAAATATATATATTTCGCGTGAGCTGAAGCTTATTGCTACAAGCAAACTGCGTAACATTAATTAGAATGAAACCTGGACGAAAATTATGCGCGAATAAACTTGTGATTCATCCGGCCAAATATTCCGTTTACGGAGGTATCCGTGCTTTACTTCTACGTACATAAGCATGAAACTTATTCTATGTACACACAAAGTGTCTAAGCACACATTGTATTTACAGAACTTGTGCATAATTACACCGTATTTACTTATCTAATTGTAACTTGACCGACGAATAGATACATTTCCTATAATTTCAATTTAATTTCATTCGACGTAACATTTAAATAATAATAGATCTAATACACGGTATGCTTTTAACTACGAATAAAAACGGAGAGGTAGTGATTATAATTATATAAGATGTTGTTATAAAAACTGATTACACACACATTCGAAATGCCGTGCGACACGCATAAAATTCCGAAGATTCGATCGTTCTCGAACATTTCGTCGCGATACAGAGACGCTTTCTCGCTCAACAATCGACGATAATTTCCTGCCGTCGCTAACTCGCACGGCGTCTATCGTCGGAGGAGAGTACGGTTGGTCAGAGACACCCCGTATACACGTATATACGCACAAAGGGTGGGACCGGTGGCGTAAAAGAACCCGGGCGCTCCGAAACACGAGGCTAGCCTTCTGCCGCGCCGCTTCAGCTTTCATTAAGGAATCGTTAGCGCCGTCGCTCTCGTCGGCATCCTCTTCCTCGCCTCTCGCCTCCATCTTTTTTTCCCCTTTTCTCCTCTGAACGAATATCGGCGTTCTGCTTTTTCGTTTTATCTTTGTGCTGTTCGTCGTCGTTTCTCACTCCTTTTCCCTTTTATAATTTTCCCTGTCCTTCTCTGTCTCTTTCTCTTTTTCTCGTTTTCGAACGGAAAATCGAACGGCCGCGTCGGGAATTTTCGTGCATTAAGATATCGGACGAAGGTAATTCAAAATTTTTATTATTCATTTACTTCCTGTACAGTTCTCGTCGCTCTGACATTAAGACACCTCAATTTTAATTTTCGTGTTCGGAGACATCTTGCTTTTGTCGTCTTGTTTCGACGGCGATTTCAATCGTGAAGATCGACGAAATGTCGAAACACTGACGTATGTCGGTTTTCTAGAACAACTTCTCCCGGAAAAAGGCTGCATGCGTTCATATTCACCTTTATAAGGGGCGCAGATGGCCATCGCATCTCGCTTTTTAGGGTGTGTGTGCACGCGTATGCGCTGCCGTTGTTGCTCGTAGAAAAAAAAATCCATCCCTAGGAGCCGCATTCCGGTTCCGCAGTTATCATAGCCGAGGGATACCATCTCCCGATTTCGGCCGCGAACCCCTCTATCTCTGACGACACGCGCACTACGGGAGGGTGGATCCGGCTATGGGCGAAGGACACAGGGTGAAATATTTGTCAAGAAACCCCGTACCCTCTTTGCAGCGAAGCAATATTCTCTGTCTATAGTTTATTTGCAAACAAAACATACATGTATTAAGAGATTACATATTGTCCCAGAGTCGCTTAATTTTTTTTTTATTAATCAATCGCGATGCGACCGTTGCATGCGCGGGGAACAGGAAAAATCGGATAAAGCGGACTGATGAAGTTCTCTGAAATTATATCGACTCGAAAGCAGGGGGAAGGGTAGGGGGGATTCGCCGTTTTCTCTGTGAAGCTTATAATCAGCAAGGGAAATACGCTTCTTTTCGTATTTCAATCACTGCTTGGCTATCGCGAACTCAGAACGGGGAGAGGCCGTCGTTTACGACGGGCAATTGTTGCGGGCGAACGCGCGTTCCTGTGCGCGCTGCAAGCGCGGAAACATCGACGGGAAAAATGATCGCGACTCCTTTTGCTCGTGCTTCTTCTGCGCGTTCCATTCATCGCGTATCAATTTTCTCTGCTTTTTCCTTACCACTCATCTCACCACCGACCGCCGCTCGTTCTCCGCTCGTTCCCCGCTCGCGCGGGATGCCTTTGGGCAGTTTTTATTTCACCGCGCTGACGAGTCCGGCTCGCGCGTCGTTCTAGACCCGAAGACCGCATTGAGCACACCTCACGTCCATAAACAACGACGTTACATTCCATCTAGAATCACTTCGCTCCATGCATTCTCTTTCTCTTTTTATTTGTCCTCTGTGTGCGTAATTGCTTACGAGCTGCAATACTTTTCGCATTTGCGTAGCGCTAGCCCAGTTCGTCACTCAGACATGCGCGAACAGTGTTTTACCGACGGTATTACATTTACGCATTCTGGTCCGTGTGATGTGTGTTGTCACGATCGAAAGTGACCGTCGCAGGTAGAATGCAGAAATTTCGTCAAAGAAAAATGTATTTTCATTCAAACGATGGTCTAAAACGTTCAGTGAAACGCGCAAAATTTACGACGATAAAATCTACTCGCAGGCCGTTTTGCTATTTAATAAAATATCATCTCGTGTAAAGAGAAGCGCTTTGTGCTTTGTAAAATGTTTTATTTATATCACAGAACGCCGCGGAACACTGTGCAGTTTCTGGGGATAAGGCAACGTCCTCCACACATTGATCTCTCCTCTTACTAATTACTCTTTCTCCTGTAGCGCGAGCGCTACCGCTCGGTTTTTGTTCGCGTCTCGAGGCTAAAGCGATTCTGAAACCGTTCCTAGTAACCACGGTCTACGTTAATGAATGGCAGGAATGGAGAGAATGAACCGCCGCGTCTGTTTCGAATTGCTTCCAACAGCAACAGGATCGCGCGTTATTCTTTCATAGGCGGGCATCGATTCCACGGAATTTGGAGTTACTCCTGTACCGTATGATTGCCACAACCGTCCTAATTCCCACACATCGTTAATATATTCAAGAAAAAGTGTAAAAAGGATATTATGTACACAGAAAAAAACATTAATTTCAAATCAACAATATTATTCTCATATATACGCAAAAATATAAAATCTTCTTTAAAGATTTTGATAATCTTAAACAGACAATAAGTTGCTCACATAAAGAAATTTTGTTTCTGTTTAAGATTATGAAAATCTTAAAAGATTTTATACTTTTGCGTATATATGAGAATAATATTGTCGATTTGAAATTAATGTTTTTTTCTGAGAAATAATTAAGAGAAATAATACATTTCTTTTTGAAACAAAATATATTGAAAATTTACTATTTTTTTGTACTATTTGTCAATTAGTTAACCAGTGAGCCTAAATCTCAATTAAAATTCTGTTTAGGATGAAACAGGAAATAAAATTTTATTTTCGCCAATTACTGCTGGAATAATTTGTTTCTCGATGAATGATTAACCACCACAGAAATCTGGATTAGTGGAAACGTCCAGCAGAAACGTAATGGAGCATTTTTCCTGGTTTCCGGTCAGGTACCGTTTAATGAATTCCAATGTAACTTGTAATTAGTTGCAAAACACTAATTATCGGTCGACGATGGATCCGAAGCCGCAAAGGTCGATCGTACTGATTACAAAACTATTTCGCCGAATTGTGAACTCGGAACTCTAATGTGATGTCCGATTATGAGGCTCGCGTATAAATGACTAGTTTAGTATGACCACACCAGTTTAGAGTTTGTGCTCGGTGATCTCAACAAGCGCGGCCACGAGTTTAATGAATAGCGGCTTCGCGGCCAATCAACTACCAGGCTTAAACCCGGTCCATAATTACTGTATATTGTTTCAAACACGATCGTACGTTTTAATCCCGCGCACCAGGGCAGCGCCATTTATCATTATCTCTTTCGGCATTTGCAGTAAAATGCTAAAAACTTGCGTTAAGCGATGCCAAGTAACAAAGAGAGAGAGATCGATCGTGACAAAAAATTCATCTGCAATTAAAATTATCGTCTCGAAGAGAAACTGTTATGTTTGTTGTCTGACAAATCAGTTGTGAATTTAAATAGACGAAACAAACGGGGAAACATGTAGCACAATCGGCAGCATGAGACTCCGCGATTTAAACTTAGTCTATGTAAAACCAACATTAGGAGGTTAAATCATATTTGCGCAACGCTGCCCAATTGCGTAACGCAGTAACGCGAGAGAGGAAACAGAGACATCGAGCGTGAAGAGCATAACGGGCGGCACGGAAGTCGCCGGACGGCGTGAAAAGGAATCCGCAGGCAATTGTTCTTGTTTTTCGTTAGGGTGGTCCAGGGGTTAGCCAATTAGACAAGGGATTGTATAATTGGGTAGATAAAGAATCGGGCGGATATTCTCCCAGGCACCTGCCAGCTGCCGTGTCGTAGACGAGGATGAGGCGAGTCCCCGAGAGAGAAGACGGTCGGAAACCGGTCGGTCGCGCCGCCGTTTTCGATCCGCGTTGCGCCTCCACGTCGTTCCTCCCGACGCCCGGCGACGCCGTAAAAATTATCCTCTCCATCATTATCATCCGAATGTATTCGCGCATTCGTTCCTCCGTGTCTGCCGTGCGAATTATTTATCGATGCTTTTCAGCGACCGTTTGTAATCGAATCGATCAAGGCGGCGAGGATTCCTCGTGGCCAATTTCGCGATGATTTATCAGTTTCGTCATCGCTGCCTTTGCCGGTAACGTCCTCGACCTTCTATCAGCTTGTCCGGCTATTATTGCAATCATCCTTCTTTTTCACCGATCGGCAAATACCACTGCACAACTTTTATGCTTATCATCGTCTCGATTTTATAAAAACTTCAACGGCTAGGATGGTAATTCTGCTCGTGTACGAACGTAAACCGTAGTTGCGCGCTCTCCCCTAATTGTATTTGGATCTCCTCTTCGGAATACACATCATTATCAAGCGACGATAACCTCAGGAAGTAACTCCCGACGAACGTTACAGTTACAGCCAGCTTTATCGCGGCTAAATAATAACCAAGTTGTGCGGCCAGTCGTGTGTCACGTGCCGCGATATGTGCCCGCGGTACATCGGTGGATTTTCGCGGCGAAACTTGCCCAATCGCGCCGCGTGTCATTAGAAACAAAACGCACGGCACGGAGAACGCCGGCTGCTGGGGCGAAATGATAGAATGGACAGAGCGCTTGAAAACCTGTCAACCGAGACGTGGCGCGTTGCGCAATGGTCACTCCGGTAAATCGTACCTCTGGATCGAGCCGGATCAAAGAATCCGCTTAGTCAGCTTCCTTTTATTAGAATACTTTTGAAACAATAGATATCGCGCTTTCGCCTAGACGCGAAACGCGCCAAACTGTCGAACTTGCCGGATGAAAGGTCGCTACGCGACTTTATCGCTGCTATTAGATTTGAACTGCGCGAGGCGCGGTGTCGCCTGATAACCGTAATCGCGTCCCTGTCAGACGCCGGATTGTCTTACACGACACGTGTATACCGAGATTTGCAACTGATTTAAATTTTTTAACGAGGCCACAATCCACCAGCTGCGATTCTTTCAAATTTATTATAATTTTATGCGCGAGTTCAAGGATTTTCACCGTCTATGCTGAAGAGAGACAGAGAGAGAGAGAGAATGAGAGAGAGGCAGAAGGATTGAATCATATGGCTCGATGAAGACTTTTTAAATATGTCTCTAAAGTTCGAAGAGTTTACTTTTATGTTTCTTCTATTTTATCCATAACTTGTAGAATCAGCAGGAATTGTGAACATATACACTGAGATAAAAATATAGTTCTTTTTGGCCTCAACCACAATTTCATAATAATATTTCTAACGATAATTATGGTTGACATAATGGAACATAATGATGCATATAGTTAAGTAATCATATTTATTGTTAGAAATGTAAAATTATAGTTGAGGCTAAAAGTAACTATATTTTTCTCTGTGTATGTATATATATATATATATATATATATAATTTATTTATTACGAAAAAAGGAAATAGACTGTTCTTATCGACTGGATAAATCTTGGAACGTGACTCTATTTAGCCGCTGGCATCGATACTTTCACTTTCTTTCTTTAAATCGTTAGTTCCTTAATTCCGCTCAGTTTCGGTCATTAGTTCCGAATCGCTTCAACGGTATCGACAGTTACGTAACCGCGGCTTCTATCTGTCTCTTCGATGAACCCGAAGATTGTAGACCGCGCCGTTTCGCGAGTCTTGCTTTTCGCGAAATTATTTCCGCTTCGCCGCGGCAGCGCACAGTGCGCGGTGAGCATTCCGAAACGTTTCGAAATTATCTCGCGTATGCGCGCGTCGCCGCAATTATCCGGGTATCGCGGCATGCGGCGGTTATAATTTATCACGTTGCCGGGTTGATTTTGACCCGGCGCGTCATCCCGGCGACTACGAAAATTCCTATCAACAGGTTGTCACCGACCTCCTCTGGACCACGCGCGGTGCTGCAGCTTCGGGCGAGTGGAAAACCGGAGCAAGAGCTGCTACACGTGTATCGCGTTGTTCATTAACTCTTGGATTTCCAGCTAGTATTTACGCAGATACGTTTCCCGGAAAAAATTCCCTGCGTGTCCCAGCTGTTTCTCGTGAGATCGATATACTCGTGAATAAAACGTCATCGTTTCGTACATTTTATCGATCGCGAAACAGCAATTATTATTATTAAATAAATTAGTTTGATCGCAAAAAATAAACGGTCTATTAGTAAATATGATTCGCAATTAACGTTGACTACGTTAATATTAAGTGAACAGTATTAAAAAATAGTAATTAAAGTTCATTCGAGTATTATATATAAATTGATACGATTTATAAAAAATTCCGAGTTTTAATGTTCCATAATAATACTGCTTTAGCAATAAATATTATAATATGCTCAATGTTATAAATAAAATAAGAGAAAGCTCAAGACTTTTGCGATGAATCAAAAGTCACGAGGTATGAGTATGTGTGCCTGAAGTTAAGATAAGTCGATTAGAGTGAAGTTGACAAGCTTCAGCCGATTATTGGATGTTTTCACGATTTTTTAATAAGTTCGATTGTTTCATTATATATGAAGTATTGAAGGGCCGAGTGACTTTTACATCCCCACTTAATCACCATGGCGTTTTACGTGATTAATAAGCCGCTTTCAAAGCTTGAGCTTTTGTTTGCAAAAAGATCGCTACACGTCTTTATCGCCTTAATGAATTGGCTTTACGAGCTAAATGCAAGAGAGCGAAACGTCGATAATCGTAACGAACTCAATCGCATTTAGAAGCCTTTTAATTCGATAAAATTAATTATCTCGGCAGTTTTATTTTGACTTCGGTTTATCGGATATTTTATAAATTCCGGCATGCTGTGAGTAACGTTACTATCCCAGGAGCTGTGAACACACGTGTCTTTATCTTACGAGCACAATGACGCAAATCAATTTCAACGCGCATGGCAGAATATATAAATCCTTAAATCATCGAAATTCAGAAGTCTCTGAAAGATTGAACGATTTTGAAACGTCTTATTCTTCATGAAAAACCGTGTACATTGTGCAAATTTAATATATAATTTATTTAATATATTTATATATTATTTATATATTTAATCCATTCTATATATATTATATTTCGAAACAAATTTCGGAATATTGTGTATTAACACGCGACTATTTAACATATTAATTTTGCTTGAATAATCAAGAGGAATCGTTAAGAATTCACGTGAGCTCGACAGGATCACGAGAGCCGGAGCTCCCGGATACCTTGGACATTAAAAAAAAATTTTTTTGTAACTCGTTAGTCTGTTTGGATTCTCGGTGTCCTCGGAACAAACTTTTTAAAAATAGAGGAAAGATAGAAATTGCAGATAGATATCTGCAATAAGTAGGAAAGATTGCCAATTGTTCGATTAAATTGTATTTTTATCGGACGCCGACACCGACCTTGACTGTCGGCTCTGCCTTCCTTCACGCGTCGGACGATCATTAAGGTCGAAATATTTAAATTGAATTTACGAGATCTCGCCCCGGGGCTACTTCGTAGACTACTTCGCGGAGGTTGAAGAACCAGACGAGGAAACGGAACGGCAAATATACATAGACTAGATGCGAAGGACTGTCATCCATCACGGAGCATAACGCTACGGAACTCTGCTGCGGACTGCGTGTCGAATGACGAAATCTCCTCTGTACGATCACCGGTCCTGAACTCACAGATACGCGAGATAAATACATGTCGATTGCCGATTGACGCGAGCGCGGTGCGAACAGTATGATAATTAATCGTCGTCTCATCGAGAGAATCGTGAAACTTACGATGCGTACATCGCGTCTGAGGCGGATCGTCGACGGATTTTTGTTTAGGAACGCTCGATTCCAATTTGAGAATTTAACACGGCGCGGAGCCTTCGCGCTTCTAAAATCCCGCTGATGATCCCGGAGTGTACGATTTATACACCCGGCTGCGTCACGGCAAATGTACTTCGTCTCGGCTTCTTAAGTATTGCCTAAGTAAATCGACGTCGATTAATCAGAAATGACAGGAGGACTAGCCGGTTGCCCGGCGGGCATAGTTCCTCGTCGGTTTCGTAATTAGAGGCGCTAATTTCGCATACCTGCGTACAGTCTGACCGACGTAATTTCTGGATTTATCGCCATTATTTTTCTTGAAGGCGCATCTCTCGCGAGTGAGAGAGAGAGAGAGAAGGACGCGGGAGGCTGTGTGAGATTCCGGCTGTCCGATTTAATTCAACAGGACTACTTTGTGCCGTCGCACGCGGCGAACTCCGTTCCATCGCCGTCCTGCTCGCGTTATATATTAATTCTCGTTTAATTGTATAATCCGGAATTTCTTTCAACGGAATTTCCTTTAAATTCTGTTTGAATAAGTCGCAGTTCGCATCTCCGCGGTCGACTAAACTGCCTTCTGTCAATTATAACCGCCAATTTTTATTTGGCGCCGTCGTGATTTGCATCGAGAAATTCTTTAATTGAATCAAGTCCATTGAACGGCGAGAGATCTCTTCCAAGTTCTCGCAGAAGAGATCCATATACGCGAATATTTAGTCTGCCAATCAGCGGGCTTTCCTCGATTCTTTCAAACGTTTCGCAATTAAATCAACGAATAGAAAGAATTTAATTTGAAGACCGCGAGAAGCTTATAATCTCGCCACTTTTCGATTCGTTAGTATTTTTATTAGGATTTATGGCGCTCCGTCTCTCGTTTATTTTAAATAAATTTCACCATTTGCAAAAGCGAACAATTTTCTCAGGGTCTAAAGTCCATCAATTAGAGGTATTGATTTGTTGATCCATTGATACGAACTGGCGTAATTTGTTATCCACAACGATGACTTATCCCGCGACAGGAAACCTTGACTAGCTAATCGCTCATTCTATCACATATAATGATGCGTGGCGAAGATCGTGCGCACCAAGCCAGAATTTACTTATAAGTTTGTCGACCTTATATTCTAATTGTTCTCAAGTTTGCGCGAATATTGAATATTCGAAAGACGGAGAAGGATACAAAATTTTTACTTCAATGTTCCGATCTCAAGGATGTCTCTTTTTGAGATTTTATTTTATTTCCTTTATTATTCTTTGTTTTAATTAACGATTACGATTATTTAATTTACAAAAAAATTAATTATCGTAAATAGAATCACGAAATCTTTGCACAATATTTTTGCAAACGAAACACTAAATAATTTGAAACAAATAGAACACAGAATAATAGAAAACAATTACGATTTTACAATTTATATGTCGATAACATAAATAGGGCTTCTTCTCTTGCCTTCTCTAATTGTTCTCGCGCCCCTCAGTTTCTCGCCGTTTGCTTGCTGCGCTAAAGGAACAAAATAAAAAAAAAGAAGAAAAGAATGACGCGCAACAGACTATCGCGTTACGTGGACTATGCGCGAACTTGACACCGGCAAGGACGTGTTTCGAAAGGAGGAAATAAAAAATAGCAGCTCCAACCCGTTAAAGGACGCGCCAAGTCAGCCGTTGAAGCCTCGAGCGAGACCGTCGATCGATTACCGAATAAATCACGATCCACGACAACCGTAAAGCGATCGTTAACCGACTTGCCGTTAGCGTGCTTGGATTATCGCTCTTCCTGCTTCTGTTAAATAGCGCGCGAAGATGTAAAATTATAAAAAAACATACGAGTCTATGTGCCTTTGTCTCTGCTGCATTATACGATAATAGGATTTATAGAATGCAGCCTTCCAAATTCGAACAATCTACAATTAAATGATGTATCTACTTAATTTACAATGGAAACGTGAAATGTTCGCTTTGTACAGTTTGCACAGTCGTGCCTAGTCGAGTAGAGTTGCGTAAATCGTTCCGAAGTGAGTTATTGTTTACGCGAACCGTGAGATCGAGAAGTTTTCCAGCTGGAAATAACGAGCCCTCGTCGAGCGCGGTAACGAGAGTCGGTCATCCTCCCGAGCCCGGGCCCTTTGCCACGCGAAGGACCCGGATCCTCGCCCTAGATCCTCGGGCGTGGCGAATACGACGGTTTTCAGAAAGGAGCCCCGACGTTTTACGTAATAACCTCGGTCGGAACGAAGGCGACGCCAGGAAACTGGCTTCTTCGCTCCGCCACGTCGCTCCTCGCGTGTTCAGGATCGTTTCTTCGACTCCCGACACGTCATTCCGGTGCGATACCTTCTCGTCCGCCGCGGCGTCGGAAGACAATTCGCTGCCCTTTCCACGAAAGCCGAAATACCCGCACGATCGTTACCTCGGAGAGATCTCGTGACCGGCGTTATTATTCGGTAATGATGCGCGCGCGTCATTACGGATGAATGAGACGTTTTAGCGGCATTAGTGACCCACCGTGGACGGGACGGGAATTTCGAAAGAAAGTAGGAACTCTCGAGGTTGAAAATAGGCGGTAGGGTTGCACCGCCGATTATCCCCGGGGACGCGGGGGACTCTCGTACGAGTCGAGTGCCGCATCACACTTTGATTAATTAATCGCGCCTGCAATAGAGCCGGGAAATATCGGAAACTATTATTGTCTCTAAGATTGTGAGCGCAATTAGAATTAAAGCGGATGTTCGATTACGGAATCGCGCAACGTGAAAAATTGTATGTGAAAGTGCGGTAATTGTGCGACACAATCGTGTCTCAATCACGCTATTAACATACGTCCAAGTAAATATTCATTTGAATTATACTTTAACATGCGGTGACAATACGATATTTGCGCGACCGAGAGAGAGAGATATCGGGGAAGGATAGGTGCTAATAATCGCCGATCGTCGGCCTGTCCTGCTCCGCGCTGTCGCGGAGAGAGGTATGAAAAAGGAAAAAAAAAAAGAAGGAGCCAGATGAGATCAGAGGAACTAGAAACTAGCATGCGAGGAACCGGCGAATGAGATGGGGGCGAAAGGGGGCAAAAGGAAGAGACAAAGCGAGGCGGCAAGACGAAGGAAGGAGAGAGCGAGGATAATAGAGTACGAGAAGTAAGGAGAGGGGAGAGCTCTCTATGCGGTACCCGAAGCCAGTCGGTCGGATATGCCCCGAGGCTAGGCCGTGATAGACAAGGTCAGCCTCTCCTCGCCTCCTCCGTGTATATGTATGTACGCTCGGGCTACTGTGGCAGTACTCTTCTTTTTTACGTTTATTTATTTATTTATTTATAAATATACCGGCGCGACGTGTCCGGTTAGCGTGACGTGGAAACGAGAGGGAAGCGAACGTCGCGCGCGCGGCAATAGAGAGATCGTTCCCCAACTGATCCTTTCTCCTTCTCCTCTCTTTCTCTATTATTGTTCCGCTATGTATTGTTGCGAAAATATACGAAACGTACGTTGTAATTGTACTAGTCCGAAGTACGGCTCCCGTCACCGTGTCACGTGCGCGCAGGAAGTTATTAATTTGCATTTTAAATAAGGAAGCATGAAGTCTCCTTCAGTAGCGAGCGGTGTGAATCTCTGATTGATTATCGACTCATCTCTCGTTCGCACTGTTCGTGTATATATAAATGTATTTCTCTCTTTTTCTCTCGTTATATCTTTTTCTCTCTTTCTAACGGCAAGATATTCTTTTCTTTTTGCAGATATTCGGTAGCAAGGCGGATCTGCAGCTTCACACGCAGATTCATATGCGTGAGGCAAAGCCGTACAAGTGCACGCAGTGCTCCAAGGCGTTCGCCAACTCCTCGTACCTGTCTCAACATACGAGGATCCACCTGGGCATTAAGCCGTACCGTTGCGAGATTTGCCAACGGAAGTTCACCCAGCTGAGCCATCTACAGCAGCACATCCGCACGCACACCGGCGATAAGCCGTACAAGTGCCGGCATCCTGGCTGCACGAAGGCGTTCAGCCAATTGAGCAACCTACAGAGCCATTCCCGATGCCACCAGACCGACAAGCCGTACAAGTGTAACTCCTGTTACAAGTGCTTCTCCGACGAGCCTAGTCTGCTCGAGCACATACCGAAGCACAAGGAGTCGAAACACCTGAAGACGCACATCTGCCAGTACTGCGGTAAGAGTTACACCCAGGAGACCTATCTGGCGAAGCATATGCAGAAGCACGCGGAGAGAACGGACAAGAGACCGCCGATCATCGGCACGGGCCTCAGGCCGTCGATACACGCGATGACCGCCCACCATCAGGACCACTACTGGCCCAAAGTCAGCCCGGACACGGTGATCGGTGATCTGCACGAGAGGCTGCCACACCATCACACGGAGTACCATCAGAATCAGAACCCGGAGATGTTGCTGCCGGGACACGGGCATCGCGCCGGCGAGTCTATAGAGAACGACTCGAGGCAACAGACGCCACAGCCGGGCGCGAATCATCATCCCAACAGCAGTTCGGCCTTCACGCCGATATCGTCCATCTCAATCAACTCGATCTCGTCGATGCAGCACCCGTTGAACCCGCTGAATCACCTGCACTATCCCGGTAGCCATCACCCGGCGTCCCGGCCGTACCTCTACGAGGCGTTCAACCCGACGCAAAAGTCCTCGCCGACGTCTTCGTCGTCCGGCGTGACGCCCGGCACTACCAGCAATCAGAACGCCACGTCCTTTCCGAATCAGCTGATCAGTCTTCACCAGATTAGGAACTACGCTCACCAGCCGAATCTCGGCAATCTGGGCAACCTGGGGAATTTGGGGAACCTGAGCAATCTCAGCAATCTTAGTGCCACGATGGAGAGTCATGCGCTGCTGGGCGGTCTCAAGGAAAAGCAGTAATTCTGCCTGGAGATCTTTGGAGATTAACCTCGGAAAGCATTTCGTGCGCTCTCCGCCGCCTCGCTCCTTCTATCCTTTTTCTTCTGCTTTCTGCGTGGCACGTCATGACGCTGGCTCTTCATCGCAACTCGATCGTTTTCTTCTCCGTGATCTCTTTACCCGTCTAATTTATTCACCACATTGGTATATGTAAATCTCCTTGTAAGCAAAGCCCCTCCCTTTGCTTTGGTCTTATACGCATAAACAGGTATGTATGCAAGAAGAAACAGGGGGTCTTGTCGTGATCTTGTAGATTAATGCGTACAGTGTGGAAATTATCGCCGAGAAACGGATAAGAAATACGAGATAACTCGACGTATGCTCGAGGATCGAGATTATTTTCGACAACTTATGAAAGATTATCACGCTCTCCCTTTCCCTCCCCCTTTTTTATCTTCTTTCTTTTTTTATCTTGTCTTATCTATGACCTTTTTGATTCCGTATATAGATAACTGAAAATTAGGATGCGCTTACATGTCTTATGTTATACAGGGTGAATTTTAATGGTTGTTACAGCTTTTTACCATGAGAGCTGGGTTATCGACTACTACTCTACTATACACACATATTTATTATCACCGTTTGTGTATACTAAATCCCTAAGTGTAATATAAATGTGTGTGTGTGTACTCCAGCTCTCATGGTAAAAAGCTGTAACAACCATTAAAATTCACCCTGTATACATATGTATATGCTATATATATATACATATATAGATATCGGTCGACTCAAGAATCCATTATTATGTGCAGAAAGAGAACAGATTATTATCGAAATTGAAAGCACATTGAAAGCAGAGTGTTCAATTTTTATTGTTTGCGAGATATTTAACCAAAGTTCGGAATCACATACGTATTATTTCTCAATGCAACCGTATAACGCGTTGGCAACCTTGATTTACATTCCTTGATGTAATAAGACTGACATGACGTAGTTTTTTTTGAAAGGCTGCGTCTTTACATACTGGTCTAATTATTGATGATTGATGTAATCACTGATCGATGATCATCAAGAACCATTTCGTTGTTTTTCCGCAACTAAAAGTCTAATCTGTGTGTCGGTCGAGGATACAATCGATTTACTCGACTCAGATCCTCTACGCTTTTCAGCGTGCTAATCCTCGCCAATAATCATGCGTGCCAATTACGTGCTAGAAAGTTCCATCAATACGCATTCGTTGCGATATAATCCATACGATCTGACGCTGGTCGTTTAAAGCTGACATTTGAATGATAAAGTGGAGCACGATCGTGGATTAACTTGTATTCGAATGGTGGACGATACACTTTCATAATGCTAGAAAGTATATGACGTGCTGACGATGAACTGCGCGAACTGGTTTCCTCTTCAGTTCATTAGACAAGATTTTAGTTGCGATCAGAGATCAGATTCATTTTCCATTTAGAAATGACCAATAATTTACATTTTTACGAAGAGCTATATAGAGTAGAAATTTTTGTTAATGAATTCGCTCTAAATTACAAGTTCTTTAACGCTTTTTAATTTTCGACACATTTCTTATGCTGCATTTCTTATTGCTTTATCTTATGAAATCGTTTCTCGGACGATCAAACTGGACCTTCAACTAGAATTATTTTTATTCTGACGAGCTCAAAAAATATTTTGAGTTTATTGATATTCTAAATTTCAAGATTGATTACACAATTATTTTATTCTATACTTTTTTAAATTCTTTTATTCTTTTTGTTTTTCATTGATTTCTTTCTCTTCACTTTACATTCCTTATTTTCTACATATGCTCCAAAAGCACGGGATTACATAAAAAATATACTACGATTAATACAAAAATGTAATTTTACAGTTTAGTTAAAATAGCAGTTTTGTTAAAAATACATCTTTCGTAACGCGCGCGTTGTGACCGCTAAGTTTTAATTAATTTAGGATTTTGTCACGACAAAGCAAATCGTTGTTATGGAGACAAGTATACTGAAAGAAAATATACGGAATACGCGGACTGATAAGATAAGGAATTAGGCACACGTACGACATATGACAAGGTGTATGCGAATATTATATCTTGATGTACGCGGAAGAAAACGGATAGACAAATAGATATGAAACAATTGAGCGAAAAAAATATTTTTCGCATTGTCGAAAAGAACATTGCAAAATTATGCGAAAGCGCCAGTAGTAATGAAGGCATAACGAAGAGAAGAACGTTATAAAAAAAAAAAAACGCGAAGACTGGCATATAAATAAAGATACATGAGAATCTCGTTTAGAAGTATATACGGACGCAATATATATGTATATGTATATATATTTTATGAAAAGTATATATATGTATATGTATATAAATATATAAATATATATAAAAGCATCACGCACATACTGTAAGAGAGCCGCACGGAGACCTCTTTGTAAATAGGTGCTATATAAATAAACAAAAAAAGTATATTCATATATTAATTATAAATGGATTAATATATGCATATACGTATATACAAATACATAAATAAAGAAATAATTATTATCATCACCAGCGTCATCGTCTTTATCAGCATTATTGTCATCTCGGTCATTATTATTATTATTATATTATATTATTTTTATTTGCATTATTATTACTATTTCTATTATTATTATTATTATTATTAAATTGATTAATATTTTGATCGATATTTAGTAGGTGTGTAAGGTAAAGAAAACACAGACTCTAATAATGAAGATATTCTAAGTACCTTTCCTAATATCTAAGTAATCTTATGTATAATCTGTTGCGTGCGTATGCGTGTGCGCGTGAAGAAGAGAAAGAGGACAAGGAGATAGGGAAAAGAAAGAGAAAGGGAGAAAGATGAACATGTATATGCGACCATTGTAGATAATTTGTTGTTATGGCGTTAGACGCGCTCTCCTTCGGGGTTCCCGCGTGACCAATCGTTCAGTCGAGTTACGTTGTTCGTAAAGGCTACGCAGAACTTGATCGTTGAGATTTTTTTTTTACATTTTTTACCTCTTTTCGGAACAAATTTCAGTTTTATTTCCACCACCGGTCGGTGTAGGATTTACGACGAGGTGGTATCAACGGTGCCAATTTATTTCCCGATTTTTTACTCGCATCGAGAGAACCGCGATTTCAGTCGGCGAGAGCGAACCCCGTGGAGCACACGTCCGCGCTTTACCTATGCTCAAGTTGTTTAAAACTATTACGTTGTTATTAAGAAAATGATAGGACAATGAATGAGAGGTAGGGGCGAGGGGTAAAGCATATAGAAGAACGTTCGAAGTAGATCCACTTTCTTGCTGCGTGTAGCAGACTCCTTTGCAATATGGCATGCGACCCGATATCTCTGGATGTTTCAAATTAAGTCAACACGAAAAAGTGCAGTTGAAAAGCTGGCAAACATGTATAATCACGCGTACGCGCGCGATTATTAAGAAACCGCGAGTGTGCGTACATTCTGACAAGTTGACAATGGGGTAAACAAATGTCATATAATCGATTGAAATGCAGACAAAAAGGATAGACAGATACCTATCATGCTGATTAGATTGGATTCGCAGGAAATGAAGTAAGATAGTTTTGCATGAGAACAAGAGACAGATGCAAGATAAGAAACTCCGACCCCGCGCTTTAAATGTGATTTCTTCTGCCTATCCTTAGTTTCATTGATTATATTATTATTAATATTTTATTATTAATATTATTATTATTTCGTTTAATAAACTGTCACGTGTTAAAATAAAGGCAAAGGAGAGTTTCTCGATATACATGTGATGCTGAATTATTTTGTTTCTCTGTTTTCCGACTAAAGGATAAATTTATTTTCGCCTTTCCCTTCTCTCTTATCATACGGTGATCCTTCCTTGTGTTGCTTCCATTGCTTTTAAGACGCATATCCACGCACATTGCACCAGTAATTGTTAATTTTTGAAAGCCGACATTTATCAAATTTGTAGATTGACAATTCACGAATAATATCGAATAATGCCGAACAAGAAAATATATATACCTCGTTCATTATGCATTAATTGAATTTTTCATAGAAATATTAAATGTTGAAACGTTAGGACGAGGTGTCCTAACGCTAAATTTAATCTGCATTAATCCGTAAGTACACATACATAATCTCTTCGTAACTCGATTTCTATAAATTATGTTTTTATTCGAAGGATGTGATATTCAATGATACATTTAATCTGAGATAGTACAACAATTGTTGTTAGTGCCTTTCTTTTGAAACTATCATTGTTAAAATATATTATTTTAAAAAAAATGGATTATTGTTCTTTTCTTTCATGTAGGTACTTACTCGCGTATACTCGCGCGTGCTTACGGATTATGAAGCACAAGTTACACGAAAGGATAAAACGAGTCTTCAGAAAATGGATTTTGCTCTTAATCGCGCTTTCAGCGCGTTTTCTTTTCGCGGAATGGGCGTGAAGTTTCTCCTTATTACTAGAACTAGAATGACCTATTTGTTTTGTCGAAATGTGATAGGATTAAATTGGAATTAAATTAGAGATTAAATTGGAATATAGATTGTTTTTTAATTTGAACGAAAATGGAAACAGCACGCGTAATATATGTTTTCCCGCCTGTAACTTGTCGCTTCTTTGTGCTGATCAAAGGATTAGAGAAAATCGTTTCCCCCCTCGCTAATCATTGCAGTGACTCTCCCTTCGGTTGTGCGCCGTTTCGTTTCCGTTACACGCCGCTCGAATCATTTCATCCTTCGCTGATTCTCTGTCGCAATCCTCTGTCTCTCGTTTCTTACATTCGATTACGATAAATTTTGCGAGACACTTGAGCGCACTCGGTTCCAGCGCGCCGCGCGAACACTTCGCGGATAGATGCCGTCCAATTATTCTTTCGCCGTATATACAAGGGGGATCGTTACGACGTATTAAAGTCGAAGGGAAATTTTTATCTATCCTACGATATGAAAAAAAAAAATGTTTCGGAGGACCGAGGACGATAAGAATTGAAGGAAAGAAAAGAAAAGACAAGCGGTATTCGTAAAATCGAAGATATTTTATCGGGACATACCGATTGACGAAGTTGTTCTTTGCTACTCGCGCGCGATCAGTTCCTTCGAATGACAACGATCTTTCGGGAGACGCGGAAAAAGGGAAGATAATACACTCTTTTAGCAATACTTAGGAAGCACGGGAGGGAGGGGAATACACACACACACACTCATACACACGAAGTCTTTCGACACGGGAAACGATAGCGTTAACGGATGATGTCGATGAGCGGATGTCGATCGTTTAATGCAAATAAATTTCGCATTCCAAGCAATAATTTACAGTCCGCGTCAATCGCCGTGTCTAGATGTAAAACGGAGAAATATCGACATTCTCTCTTCGGGACAAATTGCACAGCGAGGACACACATTTGCATTATTAGAATGATTTAATAAGAGCATATATAAGATAGAGACTGTATACTACGATCTCGTAGCAAGATCGAGAACTGTATTGTATATTCTTTTAATTAAAAAAAAAAAAGATGCGTCTGTACGCGGACATTCGTAGCAACGAGATCCATCGGGTTATACCATCTTCGGGAAAAAAAGGCTTCGCAACCTCACTCTTTATATATTGTTCTCTTTCGGTAATAGTGATTATTACTATATACTTCAAGTATACAAGTTGTAAATGAATGTTTCTACAACCAGCATACCTTGCGTAACCATTAGTCGTCGAGAGGAAAAGCGAGAAAATAAATAAATATATATACATGTACGTACGTATGTATGTATATGTATTTATGTATGTATGTATGCGTGTATGTGTTGGCGCATACAAATGCGTGTGTACTACATCTTTGTGTGTTACGACGCACTCCTAGGAGAAAAAGAAAAATGCGTGTGACGAGGAAGGCAACTGATAAGAAGAACGCATGTGCGTGCACGTAAGAGCGAATGTTGCGTGAGAATGAATGAAAGAAAGAAAGAGAGAAAAAAAGAGAGCGAGAGGACGCATATAAGCGACATAAGGAAAAACAATATATTAATTATTGCGTGGTACGAACAGAACTGTGATATTTTATTGTATAATTCTGCGGAAGAGATGAGAGAGAAATATGAAGAGAAATCTCTAAGGAGTATAATATTATTAGTGAGAAAGGGAGAGAGAGAAAGAGAGAAAGGAAGAGAAAGTGAGAGAGAAAGAGAGGGAAGATGAATATTACTGTATTTTACAAAAAAGTGCATCCTTAAACGCAATTAAATGCAATTGTGCGGGAACTGTACATACACCTGGTGTCTCCTTAAAGATAAAAAATAAGGTATCCTTGACTTTTCGGTTGCGTAAGTAGCGCGTAAGGCGTACGAAAGAGACATTTTATTGTTCGATAAGAGACAAATGAGAGGCAAAGCTCTGTCCAGTCGTTCTCGCGACTTTATGTGAGGTAATGCTCGGTGTTCTCGGGCCGCGCGCGACCGCGGCTCCCATCGTCTGATCGTTTCCTGTTTGTAAAGATATATGTATAAAAAAATATATATATATATACATACATGTATAAACTAAATGTTTCGTAAAAGACATGCACGGAGCCGGGCGACCACACTGCGACGACGATTTATCGAGTGACCACCGGAAAAGGAAAGTGGGAGAGTAATAATTAGCGTAAGCGCATTTTGTGTCTGTAAAACCGCGAACCGCCGAGCGATGAAACTAACCGATCATCCCGCGCTCAGTCCCGTATTTCTTGACATCCATCAATCGTTTCGTACAGACTCTCCTTCCCTCCCTCTCGCTCATCTGCGCTTAATTCCGATTTGCGGTTAGTTACGAGGGGAAAAAAAAGCGAAAGGTATTCCGCGAGATGTGAGGGTACGAGCAGCAGAGGGTTGCAGAGGCAGATGGTACAACCGCGGCTTTGCGAATTAAGTTTCGCACAATGTGCGAAGGAACGGAACAATGTACGGCGTGGTTACTTGAATATCTTACTTCGAGAGGGAGAAATGGAAAAGAGAAGATCTTTTTATTGGCGACGTGATAATTTCTTTGTTAATGCTTCGCATGGATTTGGCTCGTAATTTCGTCGCAAATTTAGGCGTAAACATGGCCGTCCGATTGTCGCATTACGTTTATCCAATCTGCTGAGGATGGATATACATTTATAACAATTGCCTGTGTGTATATGGGAACACGTGCGTACATGTATGTGAAAGAGAGAGAGAGAGAGAGACGAGAAACGGACAGCCACGTTTGCGACGCTAAATGTGCCTCTAGAATACGGGCTTTTATCCCACTGGTGGACGCACAAGTGTAATGGAACACTGATGAAAATATTTTCGATAAACCCGCAATTTCCAGATCGCAACGGGGGGATGCGACTATCGGTTTTCACTGTACCTTGCTACGAAGCGAACTCTGGTCTTTCTAGTTGCATTTTTTTCTGTACTTAAAATGAAACAAGGACAGTACCATCTGTGCGTTTGAAGAGAGAGAGAGAGAGAGAGAGAGAGAGAGAGAGAAACAGAGAAGAAGGGGGAAGAAAGAGAGAGAAAGAGAAAAGAAAAAATATAGAAGGAAATAACTGAAAAAGCGATAGACTGGCCGAAGGATAGCGACATTTTCAAGGAATATTTGCCGGGGGACTTGGCAACGCTCCGTACACGATGTAATTGAAAAGAAATAGGCATACGGGATGATTTTTTATATTCCGCGCCGTATCCAATTACACGTTTATCGTAGAATATAGTGGATCAAAATATACGTTTCACACGCACAAGGGCGCGAGTCCGCGAACACCGTTTAACTCTTCGCGAGCGGCGGATTGGAATTCTTCGGGAGATCACTCGGGGTCAAAACGATTCAGATGTATTATCCAAGAATCTGCCGCTCCGACAAAGAGTGAAGCGATCCCATCGCATTGTCGCGCGTGTCCGAGGAAGCGAGGGAAATTTCAGTGGCCGAGATCTGTCAGGGGGACATGAACGAGATGTCCCCTGTATTCTTTTTCTTCCTCCCTCCCTAAAAAGTCTCACGTAGATTCCGCATTTATAGAATCCTTCTTAACGCGAGCGCGATGTGTTGTTATATGTATAACATGTGATGTGACATGATGGAGCTCGTTGTTCTATGCTTGCAGCACGGAAGCGTCGTATGTTGCCCTCGCATCTCGCGTGGATCCGATCCTTTTTTGAATCTCGCGGCCGATTTCTCGAAACTGGACCGCACGCTATGTTAGGTGGAGAAATAGATTATCGCGGTTTCTCTCATTGAAAAAGAAAATAAAGAGAGATCGGCTTAAAGCATTGCGCGGCATGAACGTGAAACATTAAAATTCAAAGAGTTAAAAATGACGTATATGTAACGTATCGATCGGCAATTGGCTGTTTTGTTTTCGCAACAGACTCGGCGGCGCATGATGCCAAAAAGTTTTTCGCGACGTCTTGCATCTAAATTACATTTTAGTCTGGTAGTCTATTTTCAAGCTACGGGAGTAAGCGTCGAACAGCGTTCCAATTTCGAGGAATAATTAAATTAATCGTGCGAACGATCGATGGCAGGTATTTAGAGATTCCGACTCATACGGACGTGGCGAGAAGATCCGGGAGGATGCGTATCACGACGTACACTTTTCGCGCTGTTCTGTCAAACGAGGAACTTAAAAATCAGAAGAATTGCAAAATTTGCGAGACAAAGTTGTCCGCATTGAGCTTTCTGGTCCTCGAAAACATGCTGCGCGAGAAAGAGCGAGAGAGGGAAAGAGAAAGAAAGAGAGGGGAGAGAGAGAGAGAGAGAGAGAGGTGAGAGAGATGGATTCTCGTCGCACATTTGGCGCCGCAAACGCGATTGTCTAACTCTAAGTTTTACAGCGACATGTCGATCGACGTTGTAAATAGAGGCTCCGGAATCGACGCGTCGCAATTAAGTGATAATTCGTTAGGTATATAAGCGCGGCTAAAGTACGAATCGAGGAAACACACCGACCAACGAGAAAAACGTCGAGGATCGAAAATTATCGAAACGCGTTTGCTCCGTTTTTTTGTAAAAAAAAAAAAAAAATCGTCGACTGCCGATCCCGATCTTCGCGTCGACGATGTGTTACGCGTGCGAGAGATCTACCTGTTACTTTGTAATATTAAAGAGCGAGAGAGAAAGAGAGAGAGAGAGGCAACCCCCTCGTCCCTTGCAGAATTTGTCCGGAATGTCTAGATGTAATTCGTCGTCGGAAACGGCGATCCGATTTTCAAGGATTTTACGACCAGTCTTCTCGAGAGTCTACGTCCCGCGCACAGCTCTGTAAAGCAACAAATACACACACCCACACACATATACACGTACACACATACACAAACGGACACACGCCCGCCCCACAAACATCGAAACACACTAATTGTTCGTCCTTTTTAACAAATATAACAGAACTTACGTCTTACTCTCGATGCGAGAGCGCACGGGGCGGCATGCCACTGCAGGGGAAAGCCGAGAACCGTCGCTGCACTGGCGTGCCGCTTCGTCGCCGTCTCTTTTCTGTGTAACCCTCTCGCCCTGATCGAACGCCGAATCGCGGCGTCGTAAACGACGCAGTAATTTGATTTCGCCGCAATCTTATATGATTATCTGTGGCTCGCGTGGGCAATTCAAGATCTCGCAGAACTTCCGAGAAGGATGAAGGTATCGACTTGTAGAAGAAGGAGGATTACGAAGAATTTCTCTTTTTGAAACGAAAAATTGCAGCCTGCAGCGGAATTGTAAATTCTTTTATCTAGAAAGATAATGCTAATTAATATTCGTGTATTGTCTCAATCGTTCAAATATTTTAGAGCTTAGACGATTGATTTCGTCAGATCTTTGCCGAGATACACAGCTTAAAATATCATAATAATATAATTGGATATAAAATAATTGTTTATGCATGTATTTTATATTTATGCTTTATATTTATTTCGTGACGCTTTTATTCACTTGAATTAAATAAAAATAATCAAAATTTCAGGATAGAGCGTGTAGTATTTTGTTTAATGGGTATTACTGGAAATATGGAGTAGATATTTTAATATACGTATCCTAATCCATTTTTCCTGTAATACCCATTAAATACAAAGTAACAATATTCTAACGTCAATGTTGTAATTTCCCACTCAACAATATAATTACAATGTATCATGTCTTGCGTGTAACAATTATATTGTTGAGTAGGAAATTGTAACATTAACGTTGTATTACTGTGTGTTTACTGGATATACATTCTATAATTGTGCAATTTAATATATATTCCACAATCGCGCGTGCATGTTAAATTTAAACGCAGTTTCGCAGCGCATAAAATTACGAATGGAAATCAATTTCTATCAATGTTCCATTCGATCATCCAAGGCGGGCTTTGATCGTATCTCAGGTGCCAAATCCCAGATACAGAACAAGAAGTCATAGGGCGGTATTCATAGTCAGTTCTTATATTTAAGATCATCTTAAGTACAGTCTTATGGTTCTAAACCAATCACAGAGCCGTATTAGCATCTTAAGACATTACTTAAGACGATCTTGAAATAAGAACTGACTATGAATACCGGCCATATAGATATCAAAATGACTCCAAAATGTCATTATTGTGTCATTTTATCGCCATTTTAGCTTTATTTTGATGTCAATTGATATCACTATAATTTTTTTATAATTCTACCTGGGAACGTTCATTACAAAAGCGCAATTCATTACACGATCGCCATTAAACTCCGGCGCAGGAAGTCACCGGTACGAATTAAAAATAAATGGGCAACGATACCTGCGCGAGCCCCCTCCCCCCCCTCGTCTCCTCCCTCTCCGAGGACGCGATTCTCCATTTCCGCGCAGCAAACTCCGCTCCGCAATTTCAATTATCGCTCTCGTTACTTTACCACGTAAATGAGATACGATGAAGTTTAACAAAGGAAATCCGCGCACGCGGAAATCGGTTTGATTCGCGGGGACGAGCGTGCTTCTCTGCCGCGCCGTCGGCGGCGCCGCCGTCCGGCTGTGTTGACGTCGCCATCTGGCGCGGGCGCTGGCAACCAGCGGCCAACTTCACGCGGCGCCGGCGATAAGGCAGAGTCGCGCGCGCACGCGCGTGGCTCCCGACGGTGCGGTCGCGAACAGCTGACAGGAGCGGCAGCTATGAGAGGCAGCGGGTGTGTGGCGGATCGATCGTGCGCGTCGCTGTCAAGAGTCCGTACACAAACTGTTGGGCTTACGATTCTCTTCGCTTACATGTACGAATAATCGCCGCTTCGTTTCGCGTACCATGGCATTTTTGGAGGTTAGTTGCTCTTTTTTTTTGCATCATTTCCTCGCGACTCGCTCGGAGCCGTCGTCTCTGTCGCCCGATACATAACCTAGAATGTCAGGGTTAACCTTGTTGTCGTTTTAGTGGAGGCGCTTTAATTTCTTCGACTTGAAGAAGGAAGTCGACGCAGGGAAGATCGCCAAAGCCTTCGGGGTAAGTTTCGATTGTTTTGCGCGATGACGACGTTAATTGACTCGTCGTGCGCCTTCGTCGTGGACAGGATGGTGGACGTGCAGAGTCCCGAAAGAAAATGCCGAAATTTGAAAAATGTCCCGAAAAGTTATAATCTCGAAATTTGAGGAACGTAACAATGTTCCGAAAAATTATGTATAATCTATAATATTAACATGTTATTAAATAAATTTATTAAATAAATTAATACATATATTGTTAGTTAAATTATATATTATTTATAATATGTAATTTTTCGAGACTATGCATGTCTACTAACAGGATGAAAGGCTCCTGAGGTTATCTTTATCATTATCTCTCTTTCTGCAGGATGCGCAAGTCGCAGCAGCTACCAGTGGCAATGGCAATCTGGTGTTCGGAGACAGTGCGGGTAGCGTACATTTAATAAACAGATCGTACGAGATCACGACTTTTCGGGCTTATGAGATCACGCTGGTATTGGCGCAGCAAGTCCAACATTCCACTTTCTTGTTCACCATTGGTGTAAGTGTGCCGCTGTAATCTCTTATGTTGAAATACACAGTATTTCATTAATCAAACTGAATACATGCGATATAGATTTGATTTAATTGTATTATACTAACAGGAGGACGAGCCTGGATGCAATCCTACTATAAAGGTTTGGAACTTGGCCAAGCCTGATAAACAAGGTAATCCAACATGCGTTCGAATAAGCAGAGCTATACCTAGCTATAGAGCGGTCCCAGCGACAGCTCTATGTGTACATACTAGTCTTACATTGATGGCTATTGGATTCGGGGATGGATCTATTATGTTGTATAGGTAAATAGCTCATATTCTTTTTTTTACTCTTCTTTTTATATTATTAATATTAGGAGAAGGAGAGTCCTATTTTCTTATGCAATATATTTTGTACTTTGTTGTATATACATTTTATATTATGATATGTTAATTATAGCAATCTGCAATTAAATTCTTTTCAGGGGTGATCTGACTCGAGAGCGAAAGAATAAGATAAAAGTTTTGAAGGATGTCAATCTGTCTATTACCGGCCTTGCGATACGAGCGACCGGTAAACAGACCTATCTGTTTGTCGCTACGCAAAATTGTGTATTCTTGTATAACATTACCGTGAAGGATAAGGAATTCAAGACTACTTTGGATACTATGGGTTGCGCACGAAAATGTAGCGTTCTTGCCGAGTCTATGCAGGACAGTCACTTTATGATCGGACGTAATGACGTATGTCACACATATTGCTTTGTGCTTGCATCTTTTATGTTACATTTTACATCCATTTTTAAATGAACAAAATTTTCAGGCTATTTATTGTTATACGCCAGACGGTAGAGGTCCATGCTATGCAGTAGAGGGTCAGAAGATTATGTTGGAATGGTTCAGGACATATTTGGTGATAGTGGCAAAGGAAGCGGCGAATGTTCCAAGAACAACAACTATATCCGCGAAACCCAAGTAATGAATACATGCGCGTGTGTTTTTTTTTTAATTCTTTTATATTCATATTGTAATACATGTTAAATCTCCGTAGCACAATAGAACCGATACCTCCTGGCGTCGATAAGCACATCATTACTGTACTTGATATTCAAAACAAGTTTATCGTGTTCTCTGCACCAATGGTGTCTGTTCAAGCAGTCTTGTCCGAGTGGGGTGGATTTTTTATACTTAGTGGAGATAACAAATTGTATCATTTAGATGAGAAAGACTTACAATCGAAATTAGCATTGCTTTTCAAGAAGAATTTGTACGACGTTTCTATAAGGTATATCAGATATATCAATTTAATTGCAATTAAATTATTAATAGTATTAAATTATTTTTTAATAATAATATAACTTTATACTATCACAGAATAGCTAAAAATCAGCAGTATGACGCAGAAGGTCTTATAGATATTTTCCGTCAATACGGAGATCATTTATATACCAAGGGTGATCATAATGGCGCTATAGAGCAATATATAAAGACCATAAGCAAATTAGAACCGTCTTATGTGATAAGAAAATTCTTGGATTCCCAACATATCGATAATTTGACAACGTATTTGCAAGCATTGCATAAAAATGGACAGGCAACAGAGGATCATACTACTTTGTTATTAAATTGTTACACTAAACTTAACCATACTGATAAGTTAAAAGAGTTTATTATGGTAAGTTGGACATAAAAAAAACTAAGTATTTATACATGTACGTGATACTCGCCGATATGTATATATTATACATCTTTGTTATATTACTTTATATATAATTTAGACTAAAGATCGTGAAGTTGATTTTGACGTGGAGATAGCGATAAAAGTTTGCCGCCAAGCATCACCGGAGGATGCCCTGTTACTTGCACAGAAACACGGTAAACACGAATGGTATCTTCGTATCCAAATTGAAGACAAACAAGAATATAAAAAGGCTTTAGAGTATATGGCAACGTTAGAATTTGAAGAGGTATTTGAATATGCATAAATTTCTGCAAAAATAGAGTAAGATATTAAAAAAATGGTTAAAAAATATTTTAGACAGAAGCTAATATGAAGAAGTATGGAAATGTCTTAATAGAAAATGTGCCAAGTGAATCGACACAATTTTTGAAAGCTTTGTGCACGAACTATAAACCTTCCAACAAACCTCTTGTAGATCAGGTATGTATATATGTTTTAATCTTGTATTCTTCTGTTTATTTTAATCAAATTATTATTTGAGAAAAAATTGGAAGATGGAAAACTATGGAGATTCCTTTATTTTTGCAGGAAGCTTTAAATGGCTATACAGAACAGCGCGTCGATAAAGCTAGTCCAGAAGAGTTTATTCACCTATTTCTAAATAATTCCGAACGACTCGTAGAGTTTTTGGAGCATTTAGTTAAATCAGATACAAAGTTATTATCTTTCATGAAATAAAAGCTCTAAATACTTTTTATCATGAAATTAACTTTATTTTTTCATATGACTTTTAGATGGAGTACACTTATTTACAATACATTAGTGGAACATTATTTACATGTTTGGTCGGCAATAGATAACGATGTAGCTAAACTACAATATGAACAGAAAATTGTACGACTTCTACAGAATTCTGAGGCTCGTTATGATAAAGATCAGATATTAATACTTTGTCATCAACATAATTTTAGGAAAGGGTTACTATTTCTTTATGAAGAGAGCAAACTGTAAGTCATATTTGTTTAAATGTTAGTATGACATAGAAAATATATTTAAATATAAATTTTATTATCTTAGATATCAAGAAATATTGAGATTTCACTTATGCGAAGGAGATAGTGAACAAGTTCTCGCCACTTGCAAAAGATTTGGTCACCAGGATCCTAATCTGTGGGTACAAGCTTTGTGGAGCGTAGCTAAAAACAAGGATGCACCAACAAAACTTCTCGCGGATATATTGGCTTATATCGGTAATACACTTGAAATATCAATTACGTTCAATCAAATGCATCGGAAGATATTATATTTTGTAAAAATACCATTGTAGCTCAAGAAAGACTATTATCTCCTTTGATGGTCATTGATGCAATTTCCACATCGTTGACCTGCACATTGGGAGATGTTAGAAGTTACTTGTGCAGTGTGTTACGAACGGAGAATGAGCAGACTCAAGCTGACACGGAATTAACGGAAAAGTACAGAGCTGACACTCTCAAATTACGGGAACAAATAGAAGCAATAAAAAACAATACGATAATCTTTCAAGGATCGCGATGTAGCGCGTGCCATCATCAATTGGAATTGCCATCCGTGCATTTCATGTGCCAACATTCCTATCACCAACAGTGAGCTTTTTTAATTAAATATTTTTATTATAGTATATAAATTTACTATCACACTTAATTTTATTTATACGTTTCTCTTGGCAGTTGCTTTCAAAGCTTTTCGGAAAATGAAAATGAATGCCCAGCCTGCTTGCCAAATAATAAGAAATTACTGGATATTATAAGAGCGCAAGAGCAATCAAGGGACCTGCACGAAACTTTCCACAGTCTTCTCGATCGAGCGGAAGATCCATTTTCCTTAGTAGCCGATTATTTTGGTAGAGGCGTTTTCAAGAAATTAACAGTAATTACTGATACAGATAAGTCGTTACCTACGCCGACCAAGTTGGAGGAACCTAAATTAAATTATGGCCCAGGTGCAGAAGCGAGACTCAGGTTAAATGAAGGAAAAAGTTCTACTTCAAGTATGTTTTAATGCCATATCTGTCATATAATAGTTTATATGTCGATATTAGTTATAATTCGCGTCATGTTCTTTTTATTTACGACCTTCAACTCTTTATTAATCTTTTATAACTACATGGAAATGTACGCGGAATGTATGAGGGTCGGAATTGAACTCAATATTACGAGTCAATTGCTCTCATACGGAGCTTTGCGTCATCATCTTTCGTATTAACGCCTAATTGATTAATCAATAATGTTCTCACGTTCCTTCAGCAGAAAAAGCGGAGCCTCGACGAGCTGGATACGACGTTCCAACGTTAATAACGGAAGATCGTTTCCGAAATTTTGTCAAACCCGACATGTACTCTTCATCGTTGGAGGCGAATATGTCGGGAACGGGAAGCGGTTTGTCGACACCGCGCGTTAATTCCGCTAAAGCCTCGCCGGTGCCGATCAGAGAAGCCCGTATCTTAAATATTACTACACCAAAGTCATCGCCGATCGATAAGTCCTTCGCTTCATTGAAACCCCCCATTGTGCCATCGAATCCCTTTGAGACTGACGATTATGACGAATCGAAAAATCCCTTCGCCGACGACGACGACGACGCGACCAATCCTTTTAAAGACGACGATGATAATGATAATGATCGGGCTGGCAACGATGACGACGATTACAACAGAAATCTAAATCCATTCGGTAGGTAAGCCGCGAATAACATTTCTCGTGAAATTCGAGTCTAGACAAGATACATATAAATGAATGTATACGGATAAATACTTTGCGATACGTAAGAGAGAAGAAAATATTGTTGAATGCATACTTCGGTAAGCATTACGTAACGAATTTTCGAATCTAATGTATAAACTTGTATAATATCTATTTCAATTTTATATGTTGTAAAAATTTGATTTAAAGCTTTAATATCATGCTTCCTTCACTTCCATGAATTTTGAGGATTGTATGCAAATCTTAGCTTTAGCTTAATATCTATTTATGAAATTAGCATAGCATTATGAAATGCTATTCGTGTGGATGAAACATGATATTTGAAGGGGATCGAAGAGTCGTAAAATGAAAAGCAATCAATCATTGAAAAAAAAAAGGTTAATGCACCTTTGTGATGAGACTGTGATTTGAAAAGGAATCAAGTAAAAATTTTAGGAGATCAGATTAATTGCAGATTGTGGTTGATCCAATGTTTATTTCGCCGCTCTGCACGATCGGCTGCTTTCGTGACTGCGCGATTATAAACTTGAAAAAGAAAGCGAGTCAGAAATTCGAATAAAACGAACGTTATTATAATAATTATGCCTTTGTGTGCTGCATCTGTTTGCTTGAATGGACCAGCACGTCTAAGAGTACCGAAAGCGGTACGAATTATAAGATTGTACAATTATATTAGAAAATATAAGAAAATAAAGAGAAAGCATGAGTCTACGTACACATACGTATTTATTAATTTGTTCTTTGATTTTGTATCATCTATTTGTAAGCGAGCTGCTTGTCAGGGCAAGATTTCGGAGCAAATAAAGTAAATAAAGAATGCAGACGCCTCCTTGCTGTTGGGATTCAGAGATAAGAGAGTTGCTCGACAATTTCCTCTGCGATTGTGACATTGGATGTGCCACCCATTGGCGCGCCGAGTGCGTCATCGTCGCCCACCGCTCCGCTTTCCGTCGCGGCGGTAGCGCTGCTGGCGAGCTGACGTCATTGTTGAGTTCCGAAATTGAAATCAATAAGTGCAATGTGCAATGTTGTGTGTACATCGCGGACGGTGGGAAATGGCGATTATCTCAAAACAACGCGCTAGGCCCGATCGCGCTTGACTCGGAACCGACGACGCGAGGGCCCATTTGGCGAGATGGCTCGCAACAGCAAGAAGAAACTCGCGATATTCGTGGGTACATCGAAGTGTCTCGTTTACGTGAGTTGCCTCGTCCTTCACGAGTAGACGACGCTCCTTCCTCCCCCAGTTGCTCCTTTATAACTCGAAAAATTCCACCTCAGGGAGCTTACGTCGGCTCACATCTTGGAAACATCTTTTTTAACGATCTTACAGCTTCGCGCAATTTGATTTCAAAATTAGAAAAGAGGAATTAGGAGAAAGATGATTCTATCCTCAAACAATGGAGGCATCTTAATGTTCCAAGTTATAAAAAGTTGTGGGATTTTATCGTGACATTTAAATGTTATCGATTAAATTTTATAAGATTTTGTTGGTTTAACATATGATCCCACATTTTTAAAAGACATCTTGTTTAAATAAACTTACTTCGCTCAGTTACATACAATTTCATGTCTGGATGGAATCAAACAATGGAGCATCATAATGTTCCAAGTATAAAAAGTTTTGGGGATTTTGTTGCAACATTAAATGATATCGATTAAGTTTTATTAAATTTCGTTCGGTACACGATTGTTTTTTTATTTTTTTATTTTTACGAATTTTTACGAATGTTAAGAATGCTGCAATTTTTTTTTCTTTTCAGGCAGAAGCAAAGTACTGTGCCTCTGATATGCCTGGAGAAATAAAGTACTATGAGTATGTCACCTCAACTAGTTTTATTTGCTATTTAATCAATGATTATAAACTATACTTATGTTTAAGAAATCGTTTATTATACCCTTTATTATATTGTGTGGAAAATTAACTTCACCCCGATTGTAACGCTTGCAGATGTTCAAGAACAGAGTATTGTTGTGCTTTTGGTTGTTGCGTGTCACCTGGGTTTCATTTCCATCACTTATGGTACTACTGGTAAGTTTTTAACAGCGGTTTCTCTTTCGATAATAATCGTGACAATGTTTTACGTAATTTGCAGCCTCCTCCATTAAGCAGCATAATGAAAATATTGTACGATTTTTAGGATCCTGGTTATAATTATGTTCTTGGTCTGTTCTGGTGGTAGTTGGTGGTATCGATACTGGTTGCAGGGCAGATACAGAGCAGCAGCTTCGGCTATCCCAACTCGATCCTCTAACACTTCTAGATCGCAAAATTCTCTTCGTAATGCACCTTGCCAAGCGCAGCAAGCTCGCATTACGTACAATTCGGCGAGAAATACCGTCCTACTGCACCGCATGTGGAAAGGCTCGTATTTTTCTCTTTTCCAACTAGATTTACTTTAATAACGCGTAGGGGGAACCGCGGTGGAAATTTTATTCGTGTAAATTTTCTGTCTAAACAGGTCCTCAGAGAAACGCAGCAGCGCCAGCGTATAACGGTAACGCGACCACATCGACACACTACCAGAATGTGAACGTCGTGTTAAACGATGCCAATTGCCCTTATTATCAATTATACGGACCTCCACCTAGTTACGAGACGGTGATAGCGCAAACGCGCGGCAAGATCTCGAATCCGGCATCGCCGGAGGCCACCGCGCGGCTGAATCTGCAGACGGCGACTGTGATACCGAATCCGAGTGTACCGCAGTGTTTTTTCTACAGCTGCAACTCGCCGGCGAGATTGGTGGATGGTAATTCGAGTCAATGCCAGAGTGATAACGCGAACGCCCATCAGCTCGACGGCCACGAGAGTGTTCCGTTCGCGCATTTCTCCCAATATTGCACGACGAACGGTGCGGTTGGTCAAAACATGTGCGTCCCTCTGGAGTATCCGGAAGACCCGATCATATCCGGGGGAAGTAATTTCAGTTGCAGCTATCAGAACAGCCCGCATCGATTGCCGGGATACTCGACGGACAGATCGTCCGACGCGTCGGATGCGGAGAACGCGGCTCGCGGCTACGTGATTCCGAGTACGGAGGATTACGCGATGCTCAATATCGACGCTGCGTCCGGTAGCTGCGGGGAACGTAGTCCCTGGCATGGAAACGATCAGTCTGTATTACGAGTCCACGGTAAGGCATCCACCGTGCAGGATGAAAATCGAGCGTCCTCCTCGAAGAGATGCGCGACGGCCGCAGATACGCGTGCTCTCTCGCCTAAGTCGGAGGGAAGCGGAAGCGAGAACGAATTGAAATGTACGTTCAACGTGGTTCCTGTGACGCAGAGGAGCTTCCCGAGAGAGCGCACAAATTACGGCGGTTCCTTGCGATTACCGCGTAGACACACTAGAGATGTGATTTACCAAAGCGGCAGCTTCCAAAAAGTATTCCCCAGAGATTCGTCAAGCGCTTTCCAACGGGGCACTTTTAATTCCGCTCAGACAGCAGCATCCGCGGTCGCGAATTCTCTGGAGCGTGATGCGAATTCTTCTCAATCAAATCCATCCAATAATGTGATATTAGAATCCTTTATTTTTGAAAATATGCAATCGCCTCCGAGTGAAAACGTCGACGAGGCCGGCGGCCTTTGCGCGATGAATCAGAGTGCAAACTTTGATCTTGAAAGTAAACACAAATTAGATAGATCAAAGTCGCTAGACTGAACGTAAATTGAAATTCTTATCATTGCGCGCATTACGCGATGTTTATTCTTGTATGTCACTATTATTCGCGCATAACTTGTATAGCAATACAAACTTAATCGTTCGTTGTCAAGAATAACAACAGAATAATGTTTAACAGAGTTTCCAACCGTCGTAATGAAATAACGATTCTATTTTATCAGAAATAATGCGACATTATTTTTATTAATACGAACGTATGGTATATTTTATGCAGCGGTGAGCGGATATCGTGTTTACCAATTCCATAATATTGTTTTGCATCGTCGTTTCTTTAATCGTTGAATTTGATGATTGAATCTCGTGAAAGATGTGTGTGTGTGTGTGTATATATATCGTTTATTATTATCTCACACAAGTTTAGCGAACCTAATATTAGACGTTAGACTTAAATCGCACTTCCGATATTTTTTGCAAATAATACTGCAATTCCGAAGCTATTTTGATTATCTATTGAGATGCTAAATATTATCTCTAAGTGTGATAGGCGATAGTTCCATTTGCGTCAGCGAAATGTTTTATTTCTGATACCTACGACACATACTGCCATAAAAAGATCTTTCTGAATGTTGTACATCAGATATTTATCTTTTTTATTTCTGCACTATATTTAACGTAACGTAAGATTAAGATCGAAGCGGTGAAAATGGTGTTTCAAAAGCGCGGCCCAATTTAATCCATTTACGCACAAAGAAATATATCAATCATTACTTTGTATGGTAATGGTAAGTAAATCGCACAGTTTTTTTTTTAATTCTCAAGTAGGGAAACGTACTTATGAATTACTTACGAGAGACCAAGAAAGTGGCTAAAGTCTTCAATAAACTTCACAATAAATAAGATTCATTTTAAATATCATAAATCAATTTTGACGTATTTTTTCTAACAATAATATATTGGCAATGCCGAAACGGCGTTGTCCTTCGTGGAGTATATTTCTGTCAAGCCAGTCTTCTCTATATATTTAAGCCTCTATTATATATGTGCACATTAATATTATCTCTATATTAAAGAATGTGTAAATTACTATACGTTTCACACATATTTGACATTGAGATACAGCGATCCAAAAAAATTCTACCTTATTATGCAAAAAATACGAGTTTACGATTGAAGCAATAAAAATGCAGTTTTATAATAAAAATGCGCGAGAAAAGTAAAAAATTAAACCGGAGGTCGTTCAGTTGAACATTAGAAAAATACGAACGTGAGGGAACGACGAATATAATTCGTCATTCAAGTAAAAACTTGATTATTGAAGCACTCACGTTTGCATAAACGTAACATATTAATTTCTTCGCATATAATATCACAAATTTAGTATTTTTACTTCAAGGTCTCCTTCTATCTATATATTATAGTAAGGAGAAAGACTGTGTCCTCGTGCTGTGACATAAACTTGATTTACTACTCTTATCAATGTGGGAACATTAATTGCAATCCTCGCGAATCAGATCTTTTAGATAAATTGCATGAAAAGGACAATTCGATTTATATACGCGCCGCGCGTCTCCTCTCGCCATTATTCTTTTTTACGACAATACACGTACACGTGCAGCGTGTATTGAGTTTTTAAGGTCGCGGCATGCCACGTCGCCAGTCCTTCGACTTAGGTTCTTGAGCATAATAGCGGTCCAAGAAAAAACGCATACGTGCCAATAGCGACAAGTCCGTTAGATAAGCAAGTAATTGGATAAGTGAGATGCGATCTCGCAGCCAAGGGGGGTCTTACCTTAAAATGCAAAACAAAATAAAAGAGATATACATATATGTACACACTTATTTTTTGTAATCGATTCTAATTGATAAATGCTGTTCTAATTGATAAGGGCTATTTAACGAGAGTCCGCGTGATTATATAATATAATAAGCTTGTACTATATACATATAAACTGTATATCGTATATACACACCTATATATACACGCCTATATGTATATATAGGAGGTATATATGTATATATACCGCCACGAATCTACAATAATTTCTAGTCAGAAGTCACTATATTTTGTGTGCGTGCATAACCGACGCGTTATATCATATAGTTTTAATAAGCTCTAGTCTCTGAACGATCTTCTTACCGTAATGTGCAATCATGTATCCGCGCGGTATCAGTGACACTGTAAGATACCGTATCTAATGTGAAGGTATGTCTATTCGAAATAAAGACACCAAATATTTATTCACGTACAACCAAGATAATCTTTTGTTTTAGAAATAAATCCTTTTGAAACGATGCACTTTGCCAGATAAATCGTATATAATCGAAAGATATTTATAAGTCACTAAACTGCGGTGTCTTAGAATGAAATGGGCGTCATTACTTTTACAATTCTTTGAAGATATTAATTACTCAAAATTCTTCTCAAATTTACTATTTAGTTAGAAATAAATTTTAAACGCAAATTTATTACAAGAGATAGTGATATTTGCGGAGTTATAATAAAATATAAATCAATTATATTTTCTTATAAATTTATTGAATAAAATTATAAGGTTGCTAATCTTTTAAAGAAAAAGATAGCTTTCAGATAATTGAGCTTCTAACGCTAAGCTTTATATTGATTTACTTCAATTTTCGCGAAAAAAAATTAAAAACTCATTAGAATTAAAACGATATGTTAAAGCGAATCCCTTTCTATTCCGCATTCGGCATTTCTTCAGTAGTAGATGATGCTCGCATATCGGCCAGTAGTAAGCGGTGAGTATGCATCGGAAGTAGTACAAGTTCAAAATTACAGAATTATGGATTTCAAGAATCAGGAAATTCGTTTCTAAGGGAATAAATATAAATTTTCTCTATCTTTGCAATTTTTTTTTCCACCGAAAAAAGATTAAATGTACTGAATTAAATGAACGACAGTCTCGTGCGGTCGTTCAGTTTTTCAATTTTTTTGCGTTCATTTTTTGCGCGATCTTGAAATCCTTCGGCGAATCGACCACAGCTAATGAGTCAATATTTTAGTACCACGATGATAAGGTGATACTTGTGAAGAGACGATAAGAGATGGCAGGTAGAACCGGACGGGCGAGAAATCAATATAAACGGGATTCGCGGGTCGCGGGGCGAGTAGGCGGGCGACGGGGTTGCGCGACAGAGGGTGGGTAAGGGCATCCCCCCCGGTAGAGAGAAAGAGAGAGAGAGAAGCGACCGCCGAAACCCGATTGCAGCGCATTTTACCGGTCACGCTGGCGAAAACGGCGGAACATGCCGTAGTCCCGGTGGCAGCCGGAAACACCCAGTGAAGACGATCGCGCCTTCTCTCCTCTGCTATCCGCCTCCCTTCACTCATACGGCCGCCACCCTCGTTTCTGCCCTGTCTCGTCGGCGATCGCTGCCCCCGACTCGCGTGTGGGCGCGCGTATTCCACCCTCAATGGTGAATCAATAATTAAGGTGACAGTGCAGTGGTTGCGCGATCGTGTGCCGGGTCAAGATGTCGGTGAAGGTGAGTCTTCGTACGTGCATCCGCGGATGCGATGCGAGCGTATATGGCAGTTCCGGTTCTCCGACGCGGGGATTCCCGGTTCACCGGTCAGCGAGATAGCTTCAGCTGAGCCGAGGCACTCCCTGCGTTCTGCTGGGAGTGCTGCTATTATGTAACGCGTTACGATTTCGAATATTGATATTTTAATGACATATAGCGATAGGTGGAGAAAGGGAGAGCAGAAGAGAGAGGGAGAGAGAAGAAGAGAGAGAGAGAGGTCGCGAGAGAGAGAGAGACAGGTCGCGAAACTTAACGAAGCTCATCTTCTTCATTATATCATCGATAAACGCATTAATGATCGTAGGTCATGGCTTGTCGTGCGTGTACGCGATATGGACTAAAGCATGGGATCAACTTATCTTGACCTAATACGTTTTTAGTGCGCAAATACGATTAGTCGGGGGCGATTATTTGCCTGATAACGCGAAATATCTTCCTCCGCTGCTCCGCATCTAAATACACGCAAACGCGTAAGATTCTCGCGTTGCGTGTGAAACGCGAGATAATTTTAATTCTTCCACAGTGTCAAAAAATTTCGACTGGAAATTATCGTCGCGGTAATTAATATAAAATATTTATATATATATCCCGAATCTTTTGTAGCAAAATTATCAGCTTCTCAAGGAAATCGCGCTCTCGTCCGCCGATTGACGTTCCACACCGCTCTCTCCTCGCATGAAACTTTAATTTATTAGAACATCGTCTTTTCTTCTTTTGTCTTGTTTCACGCGACGACGACGTGCTCCGCAGCCCTGCGCAGTCCGCTTTAGTTTTGCGTAACGCATTGTGCATCGTGCCTGCATTAAAGCCGGCCGCGATTTGTTGATCTTATTACGGTGTAATGTCCGCGCGAGTAAGTCGACTGCGAAATATTTTAATGGCAATAACGGCGTCACAAGTGTCCGTTTCCTGTCCGGGGCGAAGCTCTCTTCGTCGAAGGCGAAGATAATCCGAGGGTGATAGCGCACGCGTGTCCGCGCGGCGCGTGCGTGCTCGGGACGCGCGCGCTTTTCGGCACGCACTCGCTCGCTCACGCACGCGAGTTGTAGTCAGCGCGTAACCACCGTCACGCATCGCTTGTTCCGTCCTTTCTCGTGCGGAGCTCCGGAAAAGCGACGCGGAGTAAAATGAAAGTGCTCGTGAAAGTACATCGCCCTTTGCCTTGAAGCCTTTGAAAGCGATGCGCGACCCGGGACGCCTTCTACTTTAGCATTTGCCAATTAGTTTTCTAAAAAAAAATTAATTAAGTAAGATAAAAGGAATTATTCTGCTTATTAGAAACTGATGTGATGTAATTTGCAACTATTCTCGTGCGCATAATACCTCAGAAGTTCTGTGTCTCTGATGTTTTTTTTTTCATCTATGAAACTGTCGATGACGATCCTTGGTGAAAATCTGACAGCATCTTTCGTTTTTTGCAACTTTTTAATATTTAACTTTGAATATTTAATTAATATAAAGATTAAGATTTAATATAATCGGAGTTTTTAAAACTTTTTGAAATCTAGTTGAAATCTTATCAGTGCTTTTGAATCAGCTGCAACTCAAAAATAATTGCCATTATTTATATTAAAAAATTAACTCTTTTTCTCTTTTTTTCTCTCTCTTTCTCTACATTATTTTAAAAATTTATAGTCACAAAAAGTGGCAAACTCAACAAGTCTGAATCAGAAGATTAATAATGCATATGATATAAGGAATAAATTTCGGACGAATTTCAAACGGACTCGTAAATGCAGACTTACGAATAATAATATAATTAGTTACATTAAATATATATTTCAGAACGTGTCAGATTTAAAAATTATAAAAATATTACAATTAATTTTTCAACATTTTTCTAAAATATTAAAAAAGTTCAAGTACACACACACACAGCAAACTTGTGATTTACGAAATTTATGATCGTGAATATTACCGTGACTTTATACTAAAAATAAATCTCCTAAATCGGGCACCTTTCTATATTCAAATTCTGAACCGCGTCTTCCCAACGCCTTTCTTGTAAATTCAATTGGCGTGTTTCAAATCGGAAACATTTGCACACGGAATATCAAACGTTTGCCAGACATTTCCTCTTTTAGAGAGAGCGATAGAAAAAAAGAGAGATAACCGGTGACGCTAAGCGATCAAAGCACACGCAGTGTATATGTCAATCTGTCATCTGGTTCGCTTACGATGACGTAAATACTATCAGCGAATCTCATCTTGAACAGAAACCGCAGCAATACGCGTACTTGGCGGACGAGAACTGAAGCTCGCATTCACACACGCGTTTCTCGCTCAAGCATAGTGGTATGTTCGCCAGGCCAATACGATTCTCCGCTGTCGAGTAATTTGAATTCGTGTGAATTACAATCGATAGCGACGCGAGAGCTCTTTCAGCGTTAAGCGATAAACGACCTGTCAAATAAAACAAGCTTGTCCCGATATCATTTCGAGAGCGCCTTTAGAACGTCGACATTCTAGCCTGCGGAGTCGAGGACAAGTTGTATTTTTAGTACGGTCTAAAATCGTAGCATTACTGTTCGCGAGTGAATTTTGCATCCTCGGCGAAGTTACTACGGGGGATCGTGCGCGGTTCGCCTCGTTGAGGCTCATCAAAGAGTGATCATTTTATTACGAAATTTATTCCGCGATTCTGTAGCGCCACGAATTACAATTTTCAAGCTAATTTAACTTCTTGTAAAATCCGGTTTTCGCCTGAAGCTCCAACAATAAATTAACTATGAAGTGAAAAATGGAAATAAATGGGCGCAAAAACCTGACGCTAAGTAGCGTTGTATTATAATTACGTCGTTATGGTCGAATAATTCAGGATTAAATTAAATTAATTAGAAATTAAGCCTGCTAGTATTTCCAGAGTATTTAATTACGATGCAAATGACGTTCTGTGGATTTCATTTCCGCGCGATCGCAGTGTGCAGTCCACGAGTATCGTTTTACACGTGCACGTTAATGCTGTATTTTAACGTTTAAATTGAAATATTGCTCCTATTGTACTTCCACTCGACAAACTGTGTCACAAAAGCAAACATCTGTTATGCAGATGGGGATCAGCGAAATACAAATATAAAGTATCTCTCTTTTGCGGAAGTGTCCTCCATGCAAATTTATCGCGGTGAGTCTTACTGATCGACACGTTTTCAGCTTATTTCAGTCGTAAAAGAAGATAAGACATTCCATAATGCTTGACTCAAAGTTTCGCATTTGTGAATTTCGAAATCGTAGCGCGCGTAAAACATCGCATATTTCTGATCACATTTCGAATAACAAATTTTTCGATCGATTTGATAAATTATGGTTTTTTTTTTAATAAAAAGTGCGACGATAATCTCATCAAAGTGATATTTTTTATTAAACCTTTTCTTTCTTGTATATGTGTACAACTACATCAGAAATTAAAAATAATTATTAGAATTTATTTTTTGCTTAATGAAACTATCCTTTTTTCAAAAATCAGAATTTTTAATTTATATATTAATATTGAATGTGAAAAAAATTGTAAAAAGTAATAACCTTTTACAAAATGTGTCTTGGAAAAAATGCTTACAAATTTCTTTAAAAAATCTATGAAAATCAAAGTCAGAGTTTTCTAGTATAATAATATGTATGTGTGTATAAAATATCATTTTGCGTTACATAAAAGAAGGCTGCATTATACATAATAATATGCTAATAAATGAATATTTTCTTACGCAAATATTATCAATAATTTCGAAGCTGAGAGATGACGCATATTGCACCTCATTAAAAATGCAATTTAAAAAGCAAAGTAACACGGTCGCATGTGACAGTAATTATTTATGACTATTTAATCTTGTCTTGTCTTAAACATACGCAAGAGGTAAATTTTATTTTATCTTTGTTTGCGAGAACCACTGTAACAAAGAAAATATTGATCTTCCTTGAAATCCATTGCGATTTCGTCGTTAATATTTATCTTGTTCATATAATCGCGGCGAAACCTATCCAAATTTTTCGACGTCAAATTAAACAAACGTTTTATTTATTATTATAAATCTACGTAATGCAGCGTATGTGAGCCGCGCCTGTTGGCGGCTCACACATTTGGTTTAAATATTGCTTCGATCGCTTTAATTTGACCTCAAGCTTTCTGCGCGCCAAATTTATTTCCACGTGATTGTCGTTGACAGATGACGAGGTACAAACAAGCCGAATTCGAGGATGAAGACAGCAGCAGCATCGGCTCCGTCGCCCTAAATAGCGAAGGCATCAGTACGTCCGCCACGCATATAAGATATCATACGGTGAGTGTCTTTCAATGTTAATTGTAATGTTTCCAAATAAGTAAAATTGCAAAAGCATAAAATATTTTTTGAAAATTATCGTTTTGGTATTATAATTTTAAATCAATGACGAGATGTGGCAACTTTAAGGTGATCGATATGATTTTCTTGTCGTAGGGTACAACAATATGGAAGGCGAGAAGTATTTTAGAGAGATGCCTTCTCATAATTTGTGCCGTTTTGCTGTTAACAATCGTGGTACTCGCCATTGTAATTAGCAGCAAGAATGGTTGGGACGAGGCCCAGATTCTTCACGTCACCTCTCATGGTGAAGGTAAAAAAAAAAATAATCATGATTTCTTCATATTCATCATATAAAATCTCGGTTTCAACAATTTAAATTAAATATCCAGCTTGCCTATTTTTTTATTTCAATTTATATCAATAAGATATAAGTAAGAAGAAATTTAATTAACTAAAATTAACTTCAAACGATATCCGCTTTATCAGCTGTTCTTTTAGTCTCAATATTTATCTTATCCTGATCGTAGTTATATTTACAGTGTCATCAGAAAATGCAATCAGAATTGTCACGACTATTAACAACAATTAATTCTAAGTAACGCTAATCAACCGCAATCAGTGCTTGCTCCTGAATTGTTGCAGATAGCACGCATTGCATCACGGAACAATGCGTAACAGTGGCGGCTTCCTTAATCAATAGTATAGATCCCTCCGTCAATCCATGTGATGATTTCTACGAATACGCATGCGGCGGTTGGAAGAAGAAAAATCCCATTCCGGATGGGAGGAACGTTTGGGGCACATTCGGCAAGTTGGAGCAGGATAATCAACTAGTCATCAAAAATGTTCTCGGTAATCATTCATAAATGCGCATAATTGACTAGTATAACAAAATTTATATATATATATATATATGTATATAATCTATTAACTTATCACTTCATTTATTGCGCAGAGAAACCGGTTAGTGAGATGAAATCAAAAGCCGAGAAGAAGGCTAAGAATTATTATCTGTCTTGCATGGATACGAATGAGACGATCGAGGCGCTCGGGGCGAAGCCGATGTTGGACTTACTGGAAGAAATCGGTGGCTGGAATATCTCTGGCAAATTCAACATCAGTTTATGGTCCCTGCAAAACAGCATGCACGTTCTGCAAAACATGTATAATATGGGCGGTTTATTCTCCTGGGGAGTAAGCGAGGACGACCGAAACAGCACTAGATACATAATCCAGGTATAACCGGATTACCATAGATTAGATTAAAAATGTGTATGTGTGGGAAAGAGAATTATCGGAATGCAGAATTCTCTTCTAAATTCTAATGTGAATTACAGATTATTGAACGTATTAGATAATAAATAAGTTGATTATCCTTTTCTTACCGTGCAAAACTTGCTTTAATTATAATAATAGTGATAATTACAATTTCTGTTTCTATTATCATTATAGTAATAGCGCGTAATTAGAGTGGAGTAGTAAATTGAGCTGAAACTCGAGTCTCAAAGAAAATATATCGTCGTATCTTTTGACGAGCAAATATGTAACAGAATTTTTGTAAAAATTTTATTTTCCTTATAATTATTTAATAATATATTTTAAAAATTTAATATAATAATATTAATTTTTTATGTGATAAAAATTAATTTATTTATTTTATCTAAGAAACGTTATATAACAGTAGGGTAACTTTTTTTATTAATGAAAAATATAAGATCTTTTTATGTTATTTTCAAGATTGATCAAGGGGGCTTAACATTACCAACTGCGGACAATTATCTCAATGTATCCGAACATAGCAAAATCCTAACTGCATATTTGGATTACATGACGAAGGTACAAACGTAATAGTCATGCATATTTATCGCGCGATATCGTATTTCCTTGAGGGCAAATTGAGTATTCGTGCACGTTTTCAGATCGGCGTGCTCTTAGGTGGCGAAGAGAATCTCACGAAGAAACAGATGCAGGATGTAATCACCTTCGAGACGAGGCTGGCGCAGATCACTATACCGCCCGAAGAGCGCAGGGACGAGGAGAAGATGTATAATCTAATGTCGTTAAATGATTTGCAACGTAAAGCACCTTTCGTACGTTTACCACCTTTTATTCTATAGTACACATTATATAATATTACAATTATTGCGAATGCAGCCTGTGAGTTTTCGTTGTTGCAATATTTCCTTGATGATACGTTATCTTGTATCATGAGATCGTGATAGTATCCCGGATACAATATTATCACGTTCTAATATGGTATCCTGTTTATTCTCTATTATATTCTATTACATTCTATCATATTTTCTTTCATTTCTATATTCATATTTTTATCATATTTTCATAATAAATTTGAAATGTCTGTGAACTGTTTTTCCAAATAGGGCGATTACTCGTTTTCAAGGCAAAAGATATCGGCAAAATATGATAAACACAATTTCTTTATGTGTGTTTAGATGTCATGGATAGAATTCTTTCAAAACGCCACGCGTTCCGTTGGCAAGAAGATTAGTAGTAAAGCGATGATCGTAAATTTTGCGCCGGACTATTTCGTGAATTTGACGAAAATCGTGCAGGAGTATAACAAGACAACTTCCGGAAAGATGTACGTATATCCGCAAGATGCATCGGACATGGCGCACTTGCTTCGAAATGAGAATACTGAAAATCAAATTGATTTAGAATAATCTTTTTATATAATGATTAAGGATTAGATATGATTAAAATGATAACGATGAGGTGCGCAATTTCTGAATCACGTTGTGTGTATTCGTAAAATCATTGATCCCATCGAAAACAAGTATCAATTTTTTCTTTCAGAGTACTGAATAACTATCTGGTTTGGCAGACCGTGAGGTCCTTGACGGCATTTCTTTCGAAACCGTTTCGTGAAGCTTACAAGGGCTTGCGGAAAGCTTTGCTCGGCATGGAGGGCCGCGAAGAGCAGTGGCGTTATTGCGTCAATGATGTTAATAACGCCATGGGTTTCGCCATTGGCGCGATGTTCGTTAGAGAAGTCTTTCACGGCAAGAGTAAACCTATGGTTAGTTTGCATTATTTCGCTTAAAAAATCATATTTTTAATAATTAATTATCTCTTTCTTATTAATTTTTTATCATGAAAAACGAAGAAATGATAATTCGTCATTTTAAGATGTTAAGATATAATTTATGGGGTACATCTTCTAATTTGTAGAATAATATTTTGATTTGTCTCGGCCGTTGCTTCTAGGCGGAGGAAATGATCAATCATATTCGCAAGGCGTTCACGAAAAACTTTAAGAATCTAAACTGGATGGACACAGAGACAAGAAAAGCTGCTGAGGAAAAGGCAAATGCAATCACCGACATGATCGGCTTCCCGGACTTTATTTTGCAGCCCAGCGAACTCGATGAGCGTTATAGGGACTTGTCGATTAAACCAACCGAATATTTCCAGAACACTTTGCGCGTGAACAAATACAATTTTCGTAAAAATCTCGACAAACTTGATAAGGAGGTGAATAAGACCACTTGGATAATGACACCGCCGGCCGTGAACGCTTATTACACACCTACCAAAAATCAAATGGTCTTCCCTGCCGGTATTCTTCAGAGTCCTTTTTACGATATGAAGAATCCCAATAGTTTGAACTTCGGCGGCGTAGGCGTAGTTATGGGACATGAATTGACGCACGCCTTCGATGACCAAGGTATGATTTTAACCATAAAGTGTTAAATTTTTATAGAGAATAAGCTGTATTATTTGTCTGATATATAAATTAATTATATAATTATTATAAAAAAATTTACTTAAAATTAAAGATAATTTATATTCAAATCTATATTTAACAATTTTTTAGAATATTTTATATCTATGTATTATAT
>VBVR01000178.1:0-68711 GCA_011638315.1 Tetramorium parvispinum | reverse complement strand
GGGAGAGGGGAAGGGGAGGGGGGGGGATAAAAAAGGAGGTCACCAACGGCGAAATTCGCGCGGCAAACTCCAACTTTTTCGGGCGTGGAAATTTCGCTTGCCAGCTTTCTAAAGTTATACTTTCCCCGGTTGTACTGGCGACCCGACGATATTAAACCACCCTTCTTTACGGTGGTTAAAGCGAACGTCAACTCGAAATTAAAAGTTGCCCGTTTAAAAAGAACTTTTACGGTCATTTATGAAGCTAACCCTGCCGTCTTCAATCGAGAGAGGGGTCGCAGTCAAATGTGTCGGCCCGATGAAAATCAAGAAAATCGACGATTAGACATAATCCCGTTTTGCATAATCGCGCGCTTTTATTATCACGGTCTGATTTTCATCTTTCGCGCCCCTTTTTCTCCGTAGATTATGAATAGCTGCAACCTTTTGTATTTCTATAATTTGTCGAACGTCGACATTTAATATATTCATCGTGCGTAGTAGCAGTCGTTTAAAATTAACGACAAGCTAAAGAATGGCAGTGGAATAATTAGAAAGACGACACGTGCTTTTGTGCCTCGAATGATAAGTACATAATAAAATCTTCAAAAGGTGGATTATCTTTAAAAGGGTTAGAGCTGAATATTCCACCACATTTAAAAACAACGCAATGACAAGAGGCTAAATTTGTAAGCATTATTTCTGGAGAACTTGTCACATCAGCCGTTAATAATTTACGCAGCAACAGCTTGTATGGCGTTTATAGCTGCGAGAAGCAAGCTTACGCAATTTATAAAATCGATACGCCGATGTGTAAGTGTAAGGTGTCGTACACATATCACCCACGACAAGGGTGACGCGAATTTCACTGAGCACTGAAGTGATTAATCATATGACACAATGTTACGTTCATCCGCGTGGTGAGAAGAATATGTCGGAAATTGGCCAGGTTTTCCTTTCTTTTGTATACAGAGTAATCTTCTAAAGTAGCCCATTGTGCTCGAGTGGTGGGTACACTCTTCGAATACATCCACGCCCCAAACGATCCGACTATGACCCCTCGACTCCCGACATCACCTTTGTAATTATGCGCATCTATATGCCTCTTGACCCGATGTACGGGATGTATTGCGGACGGTGCACATGCAGTCCGGGAGAGAGTTGCATGTGCGGCGCACGGGATTCGCGTGACCTCGTCGAGCGATGTGCCGCCCAAGCATCAATCAAGACACGCGATATATCTCGATTTCTTTCTATAGGGCCTGCAAATTTTTGTACAAAATGTTTAAAGTTGTCTCAACCAGCAACCGGTTCCGCTCAACAGGCAATTCGCGCAGGATATTGTATTCGACGGTCGTTCATTTATCATTTACGTTTGCCATTAATCCTACAGAGTGTTTCACAGTTATCGAACTTCGATTGGAGTTTACTGCAATTGGAGTCGATATTTTTTAATAAAAAAAAAAAGTGAAAGGACGCCGTTTGTTAAAAAATTTAGCTTTAACCAGAGTTTGTGTCTAGAAAAAAATCGGAGGTGAATTTTCCACTGTTTTTAACCGCAAAGTTGCATTTTAAGGCATTATTTGTCGAAATGTCCTTTCTTCGATGCACACGTCACATTTTGTGACGCTCTGTATATTTAATGTGGAAAATAGCGAGCGACGCGGGAACAAGGCAAGCTTGTATCGACTTTGCACCGCTAACTCGATGACACTCGATAACTGAATCCATCCATCGGGCGGTAATCCGCTTCGGTGGAGTACAAAAGCTGCTGGTCCGAGCGGCGCAAGAAAACAAGGGATTATACCATTGACATTTGTGTAAGGAGCTAAGCTGAATAACGAATTGGTTTTCGAGAGCTTGATAAGAGTCACGGGATGCTGGCAATATCATCTATTGTGCGTTCGATCAATTATCGTATTGTTCCCTGAATCGACATGATATTGCTTTCGACGCGACTATAGGCTTCCATCACGCGAACGGGTTCCTTTTAGAATCGAATGGAAGTTAATTCGATTACCACCGTCAAACATGCATAGCCTCAATGCATAATCTCTCGACTAATATGCTTCCTGCACCTATTTGAAATTGGTGCACGATCAAATAGCTTCCATATCAGAAATTGAAGTCAATAACCGCTGTTTATCTTTCTCATTAGATTAGGTACCGCTCTACTAATGTAAAATTTTATTTACAGCAATAATTAATGATAATTAATTGCATTCGATCACAAAAAAGTTCATGTCGTTCATATTAACACGTGATGTGCATTATGAAATTTTAGTTGTCTCTCTATTAAACGTGGTCTACAATACATGGAGTAAGCGTAGAGTAAGAAGTAAGAGTAGAAAATAAAATTAATTAATTTCACCTACACCATTACGCCAGCTCTTATGTCGGAAGTAACCTTTTTACGCCTGCTTAAACCTACTGTTACTTCTTACTTTACGCTTACTCCACGTGTTGTAGACCACGCTTTAGATTTTAATTTGAAATATGGATGCGAAAAGCATTAGGTAGAAATCTAAATTCCTCATATGTGTATGAACTAATTACAAATATATCTGTTTTACAACGGTAAAAAGATTCAAATGTGTCACCGAACGGTAATTAATCGCGTGACATTATTTTAATATTTGATGGATGACACCTGGTGATAACTGAAATGCAATGTTATATAAATTGTGCTGCAAAATCCTAATAATAATTCATGAACATTATGCTACTCGCGAATACCATGCTTTTCACTCAACACGCTAAAACTAGTAATACAAGTTTACATTTACGTTTCTTACGAATAATAGTTTGGCAACGAGCCATAACGCGCACATCTCCATCTTGTTGCGAGTTAAGAAAAAGAAACTACTGATTCCTGAGGGAAAGAGGGGGAGGGCGATAGAGGAAGGAAAGAGAAAAAGAAGGAGGTCGTAAGGTTTTTCTCTTGGTTCCCAGGCGTCCTGTTCTCAACCCCACAAATATATATGCGAGAGAGGGTAGCTATTACGTGAACCGGAAGGTAAATAGGTTGCAGATAGGCAGTTACGGAATCGCCTATCAGGCGAGAACCTACAGGTTGGCGTGACTCAACGTCTTCGAGCATCGTTCTCGCGTAAAATATACGCGACGGTCCTACGTGTTGTATGAGCGCGCGCGCACGTTGCATCGAGCACGTGTACGTACGTGCGGCAATGCGCGGCGGTGTGATATTCATGCCTTCATGGTTGCTGGCCCTTGGATGCCTCGCCGTACCAACGTTATCCGTTCGCACTATTTATAGGGGATGAACGCGCGCCGTAAAATATAAATAGAGAAAATCACCGGGTCTTCGTTGAAGTCAGGCTTGGCTTGGGCAGTGACTCGTCGCTGCTGCTGCCGCCGCCGCCGCCGCCGCCGCCACCGCCACCGCCGCGCTCCATCGATCACCGTATCGGGTGCAACTGAAACCTCCGGCGAACGTGTTAAAACGTCCGTATAAATGAAAACGACAACGATGACCATCGGCGCGGCGCGGTGCGCGGTCATGTACGGCCGAAAATACACCAATTGCTGAGCGCGGCGCCGCTGCAAATCTTGTTTGTATCTCGAGCGAGATACGCGCGAGATCTATTTTTCGGTTTCCATAAAGATTTGTGCAGGTAATAAAGTACCCACGATATTGCGACGCTAGTTGCGCAAAGCGCGCGCGGCCACCGTCGATTTTTCATTTGTAAGATGAAACTTTGCAGCAGCGCGACGTATCTAAATGTCGATTCACCGAGCGGGCGCAACTAGCCGCGAAAGCTTTCAGGCGATTTCGACGATACGATGGTAATCGGCGCGCAAATGCATTAGGATAATATCATTTATTTCAAGTGTCATTGGGGACACTGCAGATATCGCAGGAATCATATTTATAATGTAAAATGAATTTCCACGATACACATGGTACGTGCATTAGATACATATGACGTAATTACGATTTATCGCTCATTCGTATGCAACTAGAGTGCAAAATTTACATTTCCCAATCATAGATACGACATATCTTCTCAAGTGAGAATCTTTATCAATATATAATTATATAATTATCATTATCAATATAATTATATAATTACATACAATGGAATTTTTACACACACGCATTACATACACGACACTATTACGATACGTAACATTCAATATAATTTGAGCCATTGAATGAAATGGATAAATTGGAAAAAGTTATTTTAAATACGTATTGTAAATGTAAATTAAAAATATAAATGGCCCGCTACAGTCATCGATCATATTGAACCCGCCTGGTTGTGGAATCTAGCTTTATGCCGCTGATTGCACACTTGCGGACAAAGTGAAGCGATTACCATTTCATCGATCATCATACCTGACGCGTATAACGCGCACGCGTTGTGTGTGTGTAAACGTCCATGTTGTAATCGGAAATGCCTGCTGCATTTGTGAACGTAGAATTAGTGACCGAGAAGCAACGGGGGAAAATATCAACGGATAGCATCTGCATTAAATTCGCGAGAAAGGATTCTCCCGGCGCGACAACATGGCGGAAGAAAAGCGAACGACTTCCGCGATATTACAATGCCAAAGTGTAGCCGTGAAACAGCCACAGACTAATGTTTATTGCGACCAAAGAGGATTAGATGGCGGAAAAGCGTTCATAAGACTATATTGTAAAATTTCGCTACATGCAAACTTCTTTATTTTGTAATGGAAATGAATGCAAACCGTCGTCCCCTTTCACAGCACGCGCCTTCAAAAATAGATAATATTCTATCTAGTTTTTCTCTACATTTCCGAATTGATAGAATACCTCGAGTCACTTATCATTTATCATTAACGTTGCAAATATATGGATTTGTATTTCTCATTTATATATTAATGGGATTAAACTCTTTATTAAAAAAAATGGCACATTTACCTCTTGGAATTGTCTTTACTAATCTTGCCTAGTGTTAATTATGATTCTATTTGTTCCGCGTTTCTATCTAAATTCTGATTCTGGAATATAATATCCCCGTGCTGAAATTGTTATTAGTTCTAACCAATGGAAATTTTTACGTTATGGTAATGGAAGCATATATTCACATTTTCTGCATTTCCTTTTGTCTTTTTCTTTTTCAAAGCGTGAAGCGTGAACCGATTTCATCACACAAACACAAAATGCGGAGTTAAAGAAAGAAAAATGAAACAACGATGTTTAACATTAACAGCATTTATAATAAACGGGATAAAAAAAGTGTGTCATCTTTATCTAATCCTCTTCAGTTATGACGTATATCAAGTCAAACAAGACATGTATGCGTTTAAGAGAAATATCTGTTCGAAGAGGAAAAAAAAATACTATGCTCGCGTAAACCGAGCGAATAACACTGCAGAGACACGAGTTGTTAATACGAACGTGTGATACATGGAGAAATTAAATATGAATACGATACGAAATGAATTATATCTCGCGTGACGTACTGCCGTTATGTGCCACAGCGTAAAATTGCATCTAACCTGTATTTTACACGTCAGCCACCGTGTAGCTACGTAGCGTGAAATGTAATTGTGTTCGCTAGGCTATTACTTATAATAGGAGCACAATGAGTATAAGAATATAAAGCATAATACAGCCGTGCTATCGGATAATATCCCGATTTGCTGCTGAGAGTGTTCCCTCGGAGAATGAAGTTTTCTCGACGTGATGTCATTGTTAAGCGAAAATATCAAAAGTAAATGTTAAGTGCAATTAATAATAGAACAACGAGCGGGCAATAGTAATATGCGCACGGCACGCAGGCATGTATAATGCATACGGTTGCATAATGTTAGGCTTTATTAGCAGCTGCGGAAAGAATTTGCATTCGGAATAACAGAGTGAAACTTTCATGAGGGAATAAAATAAACGACTCGGGGAAAATAGGGCAAAATGACCAATATACCCGGTATCTCGAGATGATCAAAGCGGTAATCACTTGGACTGATCAGTAATCGAAAAATGTATGTATACCTAAAGTAAATTATATATTCATACTTCTCGTTTCATGCGTATATAGTATGTACAACTTTATATACTTGACCTACTAACTCATACCCTCATCTCTCTCGGTTTCATGTGTTTTCGAACGAGTTTTAGTGTGCGAAGGAGACAAACCGATTCGAATCGATTGTTTAATTACCATCTGCCACACCGAGCATGTAATTGCAGCGCCGTCGTCATAGGCGCGCATAGGTCACCGTGCCGCGCGCATTAAATGAAACTTAGATTAAGTTGTGAACGATCGTGTCTATATTAGTATTTGCTACAAAATGTCAAAGTACACGAGGGTTCCAAACAGCTGGCCGTTAGTTTAGCAAGATATGAATCGGAGAACGCGGTGTTGGATTATGTACCGGAATTCGCTAATGTTCGCTCTGCTGCGAGTATTCTATCCTAAGTGTACCTATTCCACCGAAATCTAGTAAATTCGGATGTAAGGTGACGAAGCGTGGCATATCCATTATATTCCCCTGTCGAAATCCTAACATAATCCGACATATTTTAGTGAGCTCAAGCAAATCTCGGGATTTCGTGTAATAATCTACGTCCGTGTCTGAATGCATCCCACGTGGAGTCCATTATCACTCGCTGGACACATAGCATAGGCAAGCGATGAACGTCATGGAGAGAGAGTCGCGCAGTCCCAGCTCTTCAAAAATAAAAACAAAAGAGCGTAGTAAAACTATGTTATTGTTTGCACACGTGTAAATAAAAAACTATCACGAATGCACGGGCACGACCAGTTCTTGATAATTATTTTTCAGCAAGTCGCCTTTAATTAAAAGTTTGGAGGAATATCGTCTCGGGCATTGACAGCGTTCCTCATTGTAGGGGCACGATTCATTTTAATTTTGTCCTCTTCATTGAACGCATATACAGCGGAGGCGGCGTGACGTGATCGAGCATCATTCATCATCCGAGTTTTATCAACTTTCATCCCCAATCCGAGACTCATTTCGTTGACATGGTTCGTCGACACTTACGTAAAGCGACCTAACGTCGATATTGAAACAATACTATCATCCTCTCTGTTTTGTCAGCATACTGTAATTTTACGCGAGATACTATCGGATCGTATTGCGCACGATTTAAAAGGAAAACTTTTAAGGTCAGCATATTAATTATCCATAATTACGACAAAAAGAGTGATGGCTTGAATTCAAAATGAAATTTATTATTCTAACTTGTATTTTTGACTAATATTATACTATTCGTTACGTGACTTCGTTACTGGATAAGAAGGAGAAAAATCACGTGGAAGTTGAAGCAATCGAAAAGTCAATCTTGATAATCTTGATTAATTTTATTTTCTTAAGACGAGATGAAGAAAACAAGACACGGTGTGTTTATTGCAAGATAAAACAATCATTTCAGTTTGTCTAATTCCCGAGGGAAAAGGGTGGATTTGATTTAACACGGCAGTGAAATTTTCGAAAGATAGCGTCGCGGTCTTTGTTGATGCAAAAGTATCAACGGTATGAAAGGACGTCATCTGTTTGTCGCTTCTATGGGTCGATAACCGCGTTACCTGCACCGTGGCACAAAACATTTATCCTCTTCTTCGCGGACGTATTCACTGTTTCTCAATTTTTCAACCACGAAGTAGAAGAAGAAAGGGTCACGAGCGTCCGCCTTTATCGCGGAAAACGGGATTAAGGCACGGTGGAAACAGGCTTCCGTGGTTTTCCGTGGGTTAGACGGAAGGATAAGGAGAATGGATGTAGGTCGTCTCGTGCGAATCTACCCCTCGATCCACCCTCAACGAAACAGCGAACGGTATGGTGGCTATATTTTTTAGTTTTTGTCACGTAGAGTCGTGTGGAAGCTCACGCGAGAGCCCTGGCGTTGGCGAGCGAGTTACACGTGGAGTAGGACAGAAACGACGTAAAACGTATTTGTGCTGCAGATGACGATATAGAACTCGCAGAATGAGCGTGATAAAGCTGAAAGGGTTGGTCACACATTGTCGTGAGACGTAAAGGCACTAGATAGAGAAGAAACTTGGGGATAGACAATATTGAAATATTACACTTTGTAATATGTCGTGTAAAAGCCCGCAGCACACAGAAAAACTTAAGCCGTAAGATTTAAGATTTAAGAATTTCATCCATACGAAATTCTTGGCGTCGCTTACATTTCAAAATGGCTACCTTACTGCTCGACCGTGATTGGTTGATTTGCTTATTTATTAAATTCTACTGCTTAAGTTTTTCTATGTGCTGCGGCCTTTACCGTTTTCTAATTGTTAATGCAAGATTATGTCGTATAAGGTTGAAAAATAAAAGTGCAAGATGTAGAGTTATAGTTACATTTTTTTTAGATTAATTGGATTATAAATATCTTTGATACAATTTTATAATAACAGAAATTCTAACGTCTTTGTACACAGAAAAAACATAAATCTCAAATCAACAATAATATTCTCATATATAAGCAGAAATAGAAAATCTTTAAAGATTTTGATAATCTTAAACAGACAATAATTTACTCACATACAGAAATTTTATTTCTGTTTAAGATTATCAAAATCTTTAAAGAAGATTTTATATTTTTACTTATATATGAGAATATTATTGTTAATTTGAAATTAATGTTTTTTCTGTGTATATTTTATAAAACATTTTACAAAAATATAAAATATAAATACAAGAAGGAAAAAGAGACAATGCAAAATTTGCCACGTCCTATTACGAGCTAGACATTATTTTTCGTAAACTAAAATTACAGTAATCATGGCCTGAAAAAAGTGATGCACAATGATATACCACGAAAAAACCTACCGTTATTGTAAATATGATGTTCCTCGCAAATTCTTGACCAGAATTTCTGTAACAGCAAAATTCGACACCGGTTTAGATTACATACTAGATATCGTGTCATACGAATCGCGTTTCCTCGTGTATTTGCATGTCTTGCTATAGTGGAAAGTGGTTCTTATAAATATCGAGATCAGATTATGTGATCACCACACACATGTGGAGCTGCCCTCGCGAGATCACGCTGTCTTCCTTTGCACGGAGAACATGGAAGCGATACCCATGTTCTCAATTTTTTTTTCTGATAAAATATACCCGATAGCTCCAGTTAAATTATTTTTAATGCAATTTTGCTCTACAGTGAGATGCACCGATTAAAACGTGTTAGTTTTCACGACGGAGTACATCAAAAGGTTTAATTTAAAGTCTTTGCGCCAGATGATCGTCGTCCGCGACACAGAGACAGCACGTCTGATGTAATCTGCGCGAAAGTCGATAAATTACGGCGGTACGGATCCATTCGCGACCGGCAGAAGATTTTTATTGAGAAAATTATATAAGCTCTTACTCTTATTAAACTAGATTACCATACATCAAAGACGCTGCGCTTGACGATTACGTAGATGCGTCATGGATGAACAATTCTTTCGCGGGTGTGTTATTAAACGATTATCTTGGAAAGCAGGTCACGCATGACAGTATAATTGGCTCATCACGAGCGGTAAATCGTCTGTTCGGCTATTAATTTTTGCCATTAGGTCGCCGGCTTCGGTTCAACTCGCCGGTGTCACGCACGAGATGTTTCTCCTTCAGCCGGATGATTATCAAGTCAGCGAACTGATTCAGGTCGCCAATTAAAGAAGGTACATACTCGCCACTGGAGAAACTGATGCATATGTATGCGGACGATTGCGCGAATCCATTTTTTGACGAACGCCAACGAACATGAATTTACATACATTTCCGATGGAAATTGAGTTTTATGGTCGTCTACTTCGCTTTCACGGTTCTTCGGACATGATTGCGAGATTTCTTGTCATGTAGGATCATTTATCAGTGATTAAAATTGAAATTGAGATTCTGATAACTTTGACGTATCATGGCTCGATGTTGAACTCAATGATTATAATTTTTTTTTACTACCGATTATTGCATTAATCACGATTTTAATATTTTTATCATTCATTATAATGAAATCTAACAGATTCAATTAGAAATACATTTGAGAATTACATTAACGTAGTATGATGTGTTATCGTGTGCACAAAATCTCCGAAAATAAAAAATGAATTAAAAAATATAAACTTTAGATTATGGATATTAATTATTAGATAATGTTAATATAAAAATGAAAAAAAGCTGCTACTCCTATTTTTCATTGTCAAGTTACTGGCAATTTGTTATACAGCGCACAGTTTTATTAATTATCAACTTAATACGCTGACCTGAAATATGCAAATAAAACACATTAGAGTGCTGAGAAAAAAAATTAGTTCCGTTCTGTTACTAAGTATCCTGTTCTCAAAGTGCACCGAATAAATGTTTTAACATCTTTTCGTTACATTGTGTTAACATGCCACCGTTGTTATAAAATTATAAATGGATTTAGAATAATATTTACAATAATAACAGATATATCACTGATGACACACACGTTGGTACACACGAATAAATAAAAATTTTTGTAAGACACATTTTTCATACCAAGTGACGCGTTTAATTCCTAAGACAAGTTGATTTTCGCGCGACTACATTATATAATCAGCTGCTTAGATTAAATGAAGGCACGAGAAGCAATCAAGCGGCTTAAAAATTTTCCGGTCTTGTACCAGCTAAAGCGAATGGTTCTCTCTGCCGGCGGCTGTTAAAAATACCGGAGCGATCCTCGAAGGTAATTACGCACAATTTCTTCGACCATAGCGACCACCGCTTTCTATTAAGCAAACTATTCCGCGAGCGCGCGATTTATGGATTTATGCAAAGGAAACTATGGAAAGACGAATTTATGTAGATATGCTGAAATCGTCTAAGTCAGGTCGACTGGTTAAAAACGACAGTTATGAAACCCTCAGCCAGTTCGAAAAAAAAATTAAGTATCGAAAGTTCGTCTTCTGAGATCGTCGCTTAGGTCTCCAGCCTTTCGATTTTGCAATTTGTAAATATCAAGATACGCGTGTCATATATCATATCGCGTGGCTTATTTCTGATTTACATAATAGAATCTGGATGTGAACCACAGATAATTAATAAAGCGACCGTAATAAAGCGATACCGTATCACATGCATTCACGAAACACATAATCGTCCCTTTCACCGTGTGACGATTAGAAAGCATTAATTACAGGCCATAAAATAATTATAGCCATTCGTACAGCCATGAACTCACGCTTATGGTTATCATTATCTCTGGCCTAATTCCATTTTTGTAAAATTTTCAACACTTATGTCGGTAATCACACAATTAAGTAATTTAATCAATCATCGATATAAGCCGCTTGTATAAAGAAAATAATGTATTTCTAATATAAATTAAAATTAAATAATGCTGTGGTATCAGTACTATCGATAATTAAAGCAATTAAGAATCTCTTTCGGAATTCCTTTCACTATTAAAATAAAAATGAATCAAATATTTCGAAATGAGAAACAATCTAAGTAATGCATGTTGCGTCACCACTTCATTCATCTAGGAATTCTTCTTCCTACGTTCGATCGGAGATCGGAGATCGAACGGGCAATACAAAGTCAATATATTCAACGGGCGTATTGCTTTCTGGTTGTTACGTACTATTGTCCATCAGCGGCTACGAAGGCCAACGAACCTCGAACACCGGGACCTTTCTCCTGAGAGTCAAGGTACCTTTGTCCTACTTTACAGCATACCTTAAGAGATTCGACGCCACCCCCTTTTTCTTTCAGCCAACGTAAGATCCACTGGCCGACATTCATTGCATTTCCTGTACTTTTGCATTTCCTGCTTCGTGCTGTTAACTCACGTATCTACGCTTTCTGCGTGATCTTTCCATCTTGAAGTCTTAATTTATTGGAAGTCCTAATGATCATAATGGCACGCACACTTACGCATACATAATGGCATCACACAAATAAAAGATAAATTTCGATGAAATTAGTGTTAATTAAAATTGACACAATTAAGATATGAAATTATTAATAATATAGTAGAATGTTATCTTCAATTTTATATTTATTTTTACGTCGTGTATTCCTTTTTCTGTAAATTATGGCATAAATTTTTATTCAGTAGGATTCGCAAAATCTTACTGTAAACTTTTTAATTATTTTATTTTCAAATTTAAATTCAACAATATAACAATTTTCTATGTATAATTCAAATTATAGTACTATTTGCAAATCAATTCGTGAAATTTAAGATTCGGCAAGCGAAATTTAGCAAGCCAGCGAATTGTAATTCCTTGGTATTGTTACAATATTATACAATTAGTCAGTACATTCAATAAATCTACGAAATACCGTTGGCGAAACCGGAAGCGACGAACGCCGACCATTTCAGTGTCAATGCCACAAAATTGCGCGGGACCTTCGCTACGGAACGGGAAGCACCCGGTATGTGAGAACCGGCGCTTCTTCAACAGAGAAGATCTCGGTCTCCGTGAAATCGTAACCGGCGGTTCATTCGAGCAAGCAACCGGACGCGTGCGTATCTTTTTATATCTGCGATTCGGGCTTTTAAGCCGAGGGAGATGGATGCGAGAGAGAAAATCGTGGGGAGTTATTAAGCTCGCGCCAATTAGCCATGCGCGGTTATCATCGTAAATGTGCGATCGCAGTTGAGAAATGCAACAAAGACGCGAGCCCGTATCTGCACGAGGATCTAACCCGGACCCCTCGAGATCCAATTAAACAAATCGACTCGTCAGATCGTACCGCCGCGCCGCGCCGCGCCGCGCCGGCCGCGGCACGAAGAGCCCAGCCTGCTTAAGGAAGGGAAGAATCGCTGCGCGCTTTACGAGCGCGCGCTCAAGGTTTATCCGCGAGTTAATTAAACCCGAGGAATACGTGTTACGTAATTACGTACGTCGAGTAGCGCCTTCCGGTTTACGGTGGAAACACCATCTGTTTTGTCACACATAATTGTCACGATCGATGCGGCGTGAAACGAGACTGTCCAGTTCCATTGGAATTATAGTACACACTGTCGAGAGGTCTAAGCTCGCGCGTTGAAAATTATACCGGTTTTAAACCTGGCTCAGTCTCGAAATAACCAATTATATGTGTAACGCATGTGCATATTACAAGATAATCTTTTAAACGGTCTTCTGACCTATACATGACTGTTTAAAACTCATTACAACTCTTTTTTACACTTTAGAACTAATTAATATTTACACATGTATATTTATACGTATAATATGTCAAATGCTCTTATACTAATAGCGAGCGGATTTAAATGGATATCAAGACGCAGTCGCAAAGATGACGTTCGATTATTCAATTTGCTTATACAACGCGGCTTCGGCCGCGATATACCGTTAATCGATCGAAGTGAAAAAAAAAATGGAAAAAGTTTCTAACAGTGTACCGACCTTCAAACGGATCTCAAGAGCTCGACGGACTTTGAAGTTGAAAGGTTTCAACGTGAAAGTCAAGGCCAACCAGATGCACGTTCCATCTCGCATGAACGGATTTTATCATTATTATTATTATTGCAATTTTAACGCGCGGATTCGCGGGCACGTTCGGTGAAAGCGAATCGTCGGTCACTTTTGCGAAAATTGCTCTGTCCGTTTGCCTTTCTCGGATAAATATTAACACGATTATAAACGGTTCCGTCGAATGATCGCACGAAGACGTGCTCGATTGATACATATTAAGAGAAATGACATACAATCGTTTATAATGATGGCGTAAATGATGCTTGATTGAATTTGCAATTTCACTCCATCATGGTTTCGTTTTCTTGAAAGTGTAGAATTCGTGTAGCAAAATAATTATGTATCAGGAGAAACACGGGTGAAAGCCAAAAGTAATATTTTTCAAAGAAACATTTTCAATATTTTTATAAAATACCAATAACCTTTTACCTTAAAAGTTGCATTAAAATATTTAAATTGCGATAAAAACGCTCTCGCTTCAACAGATTTAGCACAATTTAGATTTTAATACGTTCAAATATAAATACTAAAAATCCTATACTTTTACTGTAAAACAATTTTAGAAAGTTTAGAATGTTGATTAATGTGCCTAGGTAAAATGAAAAATGCACTTTTATAAAATTTGTATGAATATGTATTTCAGACGACAGTTTACATATCATGCGATTTAACGAAATTAAATTTCCTGTAAATGTTTATTAATTAATAACTAGTAGTTTTTAATGCCGTTTTTCAAGAACATTTAACAAAAGAGATACATTCATATAAAAGTCTTAAGTTGAAAAGACAGAGTTTTAAACATCGTCGAAAATGCCGCCTTGTATCTCCTTCAGATTATTCTCATAGACGTACAAGCTGGTGCCAAAGGCGGTATTGAGACCATGAAGAGCGCCGTTTTCCAGCTTCTGGAAGGGATTCCTGGATATGTCCAAGATATAAAGACTTGCCAAATTTTTGCAGGCGCCTTTGCGAATCTCGGATATTTTATTTTCCGAAAGCCAGAGACGTCTTAACCGAGCCAAGCTCTCGTAGCTGTCACCGTCGATGGTTGTCAAAGTATTGTTGTTCAGATACAGATCCTTCAGAGTAGGCAGGTTGAAGGCACCACGCATTATGCTGGAAATTCTGTTTCCGGTCAAGGATAAGGTGGACGACGGGGCTTGAACAAAATTGCCCTCTTCGAGAGTATCGATCTCATTATAATCGAGGTACAGGGAGTCCACGGATTGCGCTAGATCGGCAAACGTAGCTCTGGTGATCTTGTTATTGGCGAGATTCAATTGCTTCAGACCTATCAGCTCCGCGAGAGTACCCTTCTGCAGCTCGCGTATAGAATTGTGGTGGAGATCGAGCATCTGTAGCTTCGTCAAGCCTCTGAAAGCGCCCGGTTCGATGCTCCTCATGCCATTCTCCGCCAACGTTAACGTCAGCAGGGATGCCAGACCTTGGAAGACGTCGTTCTGCAACGCTTCGATTTTGTTGCCGTCGAGATGCAGGTAGTTCAAGTGGAAGAGCTTGGAGAACGCGCCGTCGGGGATGGAGATTATATGATTTCCGTTCGCCAGAAGCACGGTCAGGGTGCTCGGCAGACTGAAGACGAAATTCAGACTCTTCAACTGATTACCATCGAGGTACAATTCACGTAGTTTCGTCCTCGCGAGCGCGCCCTCCTCGATCTCCTCGATCAGATTGTTCCTCAAGTTGAGCACCTTCAGGTGATCGTTCTCGATCACCTGACTCCAGAGCCTGCGTAGTTTATTCCCCTGGAAGTTTACATACGTCAGACCTGACGGCAGGCTGTTCAACGTCTCCTTCGTGATCTCGGTGATCTCATTGTTCGACAGATCCAGCGACGCAATCGGCAGAGATTGCAGCCGATACCAGTCTTCCTGGAAAGCCTTGATACCCAACTCGACGAGGCTCACTTGCCTCGAGATATCGACTGGCACTTCTACGCATCCTTCAACGAGCTCCTCGTCCTTCGGAAGAATCTCCAATGATGTCACGATACCATCGGACTTGCAAATTTTCACTCGGTTGTGCTCGCTAAGGGTTGCTTCGGCGATCTTTTGTTCCTGAGGCTCCGTGGTTATCTCGACCTTCTGCTGTTTCTCTTCGTTCTCCTTTACGTTTCCTTGCCATCGCTCTTGCAGCTCTGCTAGACGCTTTATCTCCTCGGTGTCTTTGAGGAAAGAATTAGCGAACGCGCCCGTGCTGATGCTCCAGAGAATATTTCCGTCGGTGAGAATTCTGACAGATTTCGAGAGGCTGAACAAGTTGCCCCTTCCAAAGTGTCTGATAGGGTTGCGAGAAATGTCCAGCAGCTGCAGGTTCTCCAGGCCGACAAACAGATTTCGGACACTCGATATTTGATTGTTTGCCAACGACAGGCTCTTCAATTTTGTCAGATTCGAGAAGACGAAGTCCGGCAGAGAGATCAACGAGTTGTTGGCAAGTACGAGAGATTCCACGTCAAGTACATTATCGAAGGCGTTTTTCTCCAGAGCGCGAAGACTCGGAAAACCTGATAAATTCAGTTCTGTATGGCCGGAATTCTCAACGAATCGAACGTCTTTCAGGGTGCCGTTGTAGATGTCCACGATAAAACTCTTCAAAGTTCTTACGTCATTAATTTTTTCAACTTGTACAGGTACGGTCGCCGCAAGAGGCAGCAAACATATAAGGAGGGACAGCATCGTCATCCCCTAAAAACAACTAATAATTTTTTCTTTTGAAACTAAAAACCCTCACTTTGCTATACATTAGAAATTAGATCGTGTCAATAACTTATAAATATATCATACAAATTATTAAAGATGTTTTATATGTGACTGTGTGAGTGTGTATCATTAGTATATTATATTTTAATAAAATATAGTGATAATTTACTCTCACGCACAAAGAATAGATGAAAAATAATTCAAGTTTCGTCTTTATAATTTCATCATTTTCAAATCTTTTTTTTTTTTCATAACAAGCGGAAGCTGTGCGGTAATTAAAAAGTATGTACTCGTTAAATATATTATCTTCATTTTTAGCCAGTTACCATGATAACACGTGAGAAAGTTCAGGACGTTGATTATGATTCCCTGCTGATAGCTTGATAGAAGAAAATTCTATGCTAGACGCATCAAAGAATCCCACGCTTCGGGACTATTTTGCGACACTCCTTATGATAGTCGGCTCTCTCGCGTATACGGTCATAATTACAACGATCCTGATAAACGATGTCTTAGATTATTCTCCGAAACTCATGTCAGATATTATAGAAACCGGTTGTGCGACTTTCAAAGTTGGAATACACAAATTACATAATTCGTAGTATTTTCCGATAACTTCCGGAAGTGCATTCCAGTAGCATCGATGAACAATTTTCGTCATCTCACGATTCCGAGAACATTACAAATCCAATATTCAGGTGTTCAAAGAATTAAAGCGAAAGTCCATTTTAATCACCATGTATTTAAAATTCATTAAAAAAATAAAATTATACTATATTATTTAAATTATAATACATTAAATGTATTTTAAGTACAAAATTACATTCTAAAGTGACTTCTAATATAAATATGATATAAATTGCGAATACTCGGCTTCTTGCTCCAAACTCCTCGCGCAGCCGTCGCCATTGTTCTTTTTGTGGTTAATGCATCGTGGAAACTTGAGTTAACGTGAATCACGTCGTTATGTTCACGTAAGAACATGTTCCACTTACCGATCAATCAGCTAAACCACAGAAAGGCGCGGAAGTTGCTGAAGATCCCTCCTGCCTTCGGACGCAGACAGACAAAGACTGCCTGCGTTTCTATTCCTGGCCGGACAACGCGTGGCGGGATTCCTCAGGACGAGGTAATCACGAAAACAGGTCTTGCAGGCCTTTATAGTCGAATCTCATGCGTGTACAGATTCCTAGACGTGCGTATGTAAAAGACGAGCGCTCTCTCTCTCTCTCTCTGTCTCTCCCTCTTTCTGTAGGCGATCTCGCGGCGAAAAAAAAGAGGATGAATCCTTGCCCGGTATCCTCGCCCACGGCGATTCGCTTTTTAAGTCCGTCGACACTGATCAGTCCCATTCTCGCTGCTGCGAAGAATCGAAGAGGATAACGTGGCACGAGCCGCGTAACCCTCCTTGAATTAAATCACTTCGTCACGCGTTAATCAACGTCGAGGTTTTTGTTCAGCGAACTAGAGTTCGATTCTACGAATGGTCCATTCTCCCTGCTGTTAGCGCGCGCTACGAACACTGCTTTTTACGTTGACTCTCTCTGTCGTCTTTTTAAGGAATCATCAACAACCAGGAATGCTTTTTACCTGAATATTGTGAACCAAGAGCGTTACGTCATTCGAGCAGACTTGATTACGACGAGACGTTTAATCTTGTTTTTGAGGCTGAGTATTCGGACAAGTAGTTTTACGTGTGAATAAAGGTCGAGTTGCGCATTAATTAAATTTGATATGCTACAATTTGACAGCTGTTTTATTCAGAACTCTAGTGTGAATTGTTTTATTCTAATATTATATCGAAAAGTATTCGCTGATTGTATTGAATATATTATGAATGCACTGTATAATATTGATATAAATAATGCAAATAACGATAATGATATCGGCTAGCATTTTCGATAGCATTAGGATGCGATAATACGTTGATATATGATCTTAATTCAGTGATTACTAAGCTGCAACTGATAAAGAAATTGATAAATCATTTTAAATCTAACAGATCGGAAAAACCGTAAAAAATGGATATCAGTTTAATAATCAATAATAATTTAACAAATATTGAGTCTAGTTAAAATAATTGTGATTCGAATTCTTTTAATCTATATCTGAGCATTCTTCATTTCTTCTTCTTTTTTAGTAAGACATATTTGCGAGCGTAGGATTTAAAATCAAAACCGTAAAGAATTATGAAATATTGAAACGTGCTGTTGCGTGCATATACATATAAGATGCATATTTCCTCTACGCATACGTTAATATATTTATCTAACTCCATGTGCGCGCATTACCCTATACTTAATGCATACGACATTCCTTTCAAGATGAATGAAGCTCCCTCGCACAAATTGCCACATATCACGAGAGATTTAGTTTCCAAAGCAGGCATTCTTGGAAATCATCAAACGCATCATACACGGCTAGATAACGCTTGACAAGCGAGCACTTCCGTGCCAGTCGATGGGTCAAAATTCCCTTAAACTGACTACACTGAACAAAAATTCTGATCAAAAACGGACGAATCAGAAATTCTTGTAGGCGTGATCAAATATTCTGGTTCGTATAACAGAAATTCTGGTTATTATAATAACACTTTATAACTTATGATAAGCAGAATTCCTGTTATACGATACGAGATTTTTCTGATTTGTCCGTTTTTAATCAGAATTTTTTTCAGTGTACCGACTGATCCGGTATTTCGCGCGGATGCTGATCGGGAGGACTCGACAGGAGCCGCGACCGGCACACGATCTCCCACACATCATGATTTCCCTGCTAACGCTTTCTCGCGCGAGATAAATTTCAGCCGCTTAGACGAACGTGAATTTCTGCGCGCCGGCTAATTTCTAATGTTTGTGATCAAGAGCCGAGGTTGGGCCCTTTGCCTCTCGCGGCGCTGCAACCAGCCGCCAGGAGGTCGTCGTACTTCCGGAAACCGGCCTCGTACCTTCCGCTATGAGAACCACTGGATTCGTCGGATCATGGTTATTACGCGGGTATAAGAGCGGGGCCGTTCGTACCGGCGGCTTCGTACTTCTCTCACGGTTCCATTCACAAAAAACCAGCCGGCCGATACGGCTCACGTGCGTTCAGTTAATTAAGTTTGTTGCACACGTGTACGCACCGACAGTGTCGAAGGTTGAGACGATATCTCGCATACGTTAATTCGCCAGTGTAACCAGCGCTCTCCGAGCGATCACGCATTACATTTCTTTCCTGTATGCCATTACTTCCTCCTGCCTTCCTCTTGCCAGAGGAAGGATTGAAGAAGTGCTCGTTTCCGCAAGTTTCCAATTTAGCCTTGAACTCGTCTTCGCAGAATTACCCCGCGATCGTATTAGTCGCAGAAAAAAATAATTAGCATGTTTAAATACGCAAATAATAAATTTGGCAATAACATTTTCAAATATATAAAGAATCCTTATATATGCATGTAAAGTTTAACTTATCTTAAACTTATCTTAAACTTATCATAAAATCATGCTACTTTTTTTCTAAGCACTTCTTTTAATTTACGATTTTAATTTATCTCGCATGTTTTTCGATATTATTCGCCAGACATTCTTTATTCAGATAACATCTGTTAAGATTTGTCACATCATTTGTGAATATTACTCCATCTAAATATTTTATTGAACCATGTAATGATTGAGCTTGCAAATTATAGCAGACAAATTAAAAGTAGCGTTTCACAATTCCCAACACTGATTATTATCAAGTGCAGAATTGCGAACGGGATGTGTTATTTGCAATTTATTCCTATAAGAAAAAAACATGACTTTTAATTCTCGGAATTAATATTCCACGGATCACGAAACCTAAAGGTGTCAGTGTATCCTTGCACAAATTGCCAGGGTGCTAATTAACCGCATGTAAATTTATGTTAAATTTTGCTTCGAGCTGAATAAATTAGGTGAAAAGATTCCCCACAATTTTCTCTGTTAACATTAACAGAATAAGGTGGATGATAAAAAGGATAGGAAAAATTTTTCCTGGCTCCGGGATAATAATTATTCTATTATAATTGTGTCAAATAATTAGTGGTCTAATCTCAGTTGCGCTGTAACAGAGCACGTATGTTCCAGAGCATATTAATTAAATTCGTAACACAAATCTTCTCGGTTTTCTTGTTTTCTATTAAATGACATTTTGAAATGACGGAGTTATTTCTGTCCGTAATGATTTTGCAGCAACACGTATGTACATCGCACAGTTGCGCAAAATTTTCATTCGGGAAACAGTGAATCTCCGGAAATGAAAACTTAAGATTTGAAAAATACAATGAATCAAATGTGTACAAAGATGTGCGGAGTTAATCTTCTGTTTCACGATTCTTTATCTAAAAGTCTGAGAATTGTAAGGTTGCGTACAACATTTCCTGGCAAACAATTATCGAACGGATAATTATGCATGAGGCGCCAAGTCATACCTAATTGAATTGTACGCAACGACATATAATTGAACCAAAGTAATAATATCATACATGCGAGTGCCGGCCTTGCATTGTTGCCTAGGTGCGCGGCGATGTAATGGAACAGCGTGCCATTGTCTCGAAGATTTCTTTGATAGAATCTCATTCGATATTGATGCAGTCATGCTAATCGCTCGTATACGAAATTTTATGCAGTTTCTAAATGTTCTAACTGTCTTCCTGCCATTGTGATATATTGAAAACGGGAAATAGAGCGGGAGCGTAAAGTTATTCAGCATGTAAAGTGGCTGCAATTCAATTTTTATGTTTTAGACATAAACTTTCATATTTCTATGAAATTGATTTAAGAGATCTTAAACTTTCACGTTTCCCTAAAATTGATATAAAAGATCTATAAAAATTTTCTTCGTTGAAAGAGTATAATAACTAATTTTTACTAAAAATATAATAACTTAATTTTTTTGTTTAAAATGGAAATAAGATGTTAAATATTGTTCCTTTCCTTTTTTCATTAAACGTTGCGCAGCGATTAAACAATGATATAGCCAAGTTATTTATTTAAAAATAAAATAAATTACCATTGATATAAATTTCAAAGACTAGATTATTATAACTGTAAAAGTAAATATATACCATCAAATAATTCTTTAAATGACAGCTTTAGTTTATTTTATTTTTATAGAGAGTTAATGTAGCTTTAATTTTATAAACACGTCTCTTTATATGTATCTCAATCCTAGATCTATAGACTTTGAAATATTGTATATGCGAAATATAAAATAATTCTGTAATTATTTTATTAATAAAGAGTAACCAAAATTATCCTTATAAAACAAAATATGTATAACATTATATTAAATATTGTAATTTTATTTAAATTAATAATTTTTTTTAGCTTACATTTTCGGATATTTATTCTAAACTGTGTTCAGCATGTTACAAGCAGTGCACTTATCATTGAAGATATCGAAGATGAAAGGAGAGGGAAATACATTACGTGTACGTGCGGCAACATGCATTTTCTTGCTACAACCTCTTAGGGTCTCTAAGTGTAAATATTACGAAACAAATTACATCTCTCACAATCTGCATATTCATATATCTGTGGCGTTTGCAAAAGCGCGATTCTGTTTATATTATAAAAGAACTGTTTAATTTTTATTTAAAAAATTATTAACACTTTTGGACATCTTTTTATGTTCTTGGGATACTTTTATTTTTTCTTTTTTACTTACAAGCAATATTTCTTTAACAATTCTTCTGGATTTAATTCACCGGAAGAAAATCTGTGTTTATAATTTTTCAGAAAAGATTCATATCTTTCTCTTCTTTTACTCTTAGATTTATTTACTAATTGATACTAATCAACTCGTTTCGATGTATATATTAATACCTTATGAGGTTCTCGATCATTAAATTATTGACTTTAATAAAATGCAACGCGGTCTGTGTTACTTTCCTGAGAATTTCTATCCGATCACGATGGCTAATAAATGCGGCAACGAGCATTAAATCATCGCTGGGAAGAGTGCATGTCTTATTAAATGTAGCTAATGCACGTGATATATGTGTACCAATAGGAAACTCATTTTATTGACTCGTTTAAAATTGTTATGATAAATTTGACCATCTGGAAACCCGCGCCGATGCACTTCAATTTCTTCCGCTTTGGAATGCCGTTTCCTTAAAATTATTTCTACATTACGTTGTGATTTCATACGAGGCACACAGCTGTAGTTAATATAACTGTTAATGGCTAATGTTTATTAATACATTTCTGCACGAAGAAAAAATTTTCAATAATTATTGTTAGTTGTAATATTTCTTGAGGTTGAAAATATATCTCACGCAAGTTATTAAAGATATTAAAGATTGATATATAAGATTAATCTACGCAACATGAGTTTATTGCATTCTACTTAAAATTTATATTAAAACTTTTTTAGAATAAAGTCTTATTTTCGCCGCGTTTTATTGCAACTGTTGACTATGCGAAACAAAAATGTATAATCTTGTCTGTGTAAAAAAAAATTTAGATTTATATTTCGACAATTTTCATTTGTCCATTCAATTATTTTATTTACACAAATTTACAAATTTATGAATCTAAAAAATCTATCGCGCATATTTGCAAAATAATTTGTTAAAGATTTTTACAAAATAAACTTTGCAAGTACACTTAAAATCACAAATGCAAGGAAAGTAACAGAAAGAAATACGTAGTTTCGTAAAAAAAAGACTTAATTTAAATTTAAAATTGAAACTCGTTTAAAACTGTTTTCTAGAAAAACTTCTTATCGTTATCATATATTATGCAATCTCTTGCAAAAAGCAGGCATTTAGCATGTGCATTTGTGAAACGCTTTGTAACGTTACGTGCTCGCGTTTCGAAAAGAGGACACCGGCGAGAACCAGGATTAAAAGTGCGGACACTTGAATTCGATCCCGAAAAGACGACGCGTCCCCGTTCCCTTCACCATCAGACCCGACGCGCGGTGGAAGCAGAAGCGGCCCCGGAACAGGCGGCCCCCGGTGGGATGGCACGGCGAATGTGGAGTAGAATCGCGGCATTACGTGCCACCGAGTAACGGAGCGCGGACGCGGAATAGAGCGTATCGCGTGTCGTCTCCGTGTTTCACGTCGATCCACGCGGTGTGCCGAGGCACCGAAACGCGGCGAGGAAAAGCGGCAGTCGCGTGTCGGCCAGCGGACAGGTCGGTGCGGATCGAGTTGGATGCCTCTCTCGTCCATCTCTCTCCGCGCAGCCTCTCACGAGCGAGCGGTGCAGGCCAGGCAGCACGCGTTCGCCAAAAGTTCGATGACTGAAAAGATCCGCGGGGACGGTCGGTGCGCGCGCGTCTCGACACCCAGAACCCGCAGGAATCCCATCCGTCCCGGCGCCGGCGCCGGCGTCCAACTCCAACTCGACTCCAACGGAGTCGATCGCGTATCGATCACGATGTCGTAGAGCCGCGCGTAGAACTCGGCGGCGCGCGCGAAAGGAGAGCTGAAGAAGAGCGACCGGGCTCGAGGATGTTGACCTGGTAGCGGGTGTTGATCGACGGGAAAATCGCTAGCTCGCGGCGACGTTGCACCGGACAGTTGCTGACAGTTTGCCCAGCTGTCGGCGAGCGTTAACGTTTGACAAACATTTTTCCCGCTTATCGCTCTCTCGTCCCCATCGTCCTCGTCATTCAGCAGTGATTCAGTGAATGGACTTTATGAGTGACCGCTGCACTCGGAGCGCGGCAGCATCCGCCGGAAGACAACCGGGCGCCCGGTGACGGATCGTCTTCCAATGGATCGCACGTGACCGCGCCGCAATCATCGTGGGATATCGTCCGCGCTTCGTTCGGAGCCGAGAAGGTGACGTCCTCCTCGTGGTAGAGGCCACCAGATTTCGAAAGGAACGCCGGCGCAGGATGAGGCCGAAGGAGAACATGTGGCGGCAGAGGCGAGTGCCCGTTCCCAAGAGGTAAGGAGGCTATCTCTCGCGGGGTACGCGATTAACCGCGGCGTTAGAGCCGCCTAATTACGCGCGGGCGATTAACATCTTCTACGATGTCATCAATATTTATCTGCGCGTAGAGCATGAGAGTGCACGAAGGGATACCGTATCTCGCCCCGGCCGTAGCCTCTATAACGAGCCGAGATATTTAACCGTTAAGCACGCTGGTGACTCAATCTCAACCGACGATCGCCTTATCCACCTTCTTACCGGATGAAGCTTTTCATAATGTTCTTGTTCCTCTATTCATAAAGCTCCATTTTGAGGGGATTGTGCTGTTCAATCTATTAGAAAAATAGATTCAAAACAGATCGGAAGTGCAAAGAATGTTATCTCTACTTCTATCTTCTAATACATTATAAAATGCACACATTTTTAACAATATATAATTATGATATTTTAAAATTATGTTTGACGAAAGAAATATTGTTTACTTTTTAATATCAATCTGTATAATTTTTCTCTCACATATATGGTGTACTGACCCCGTTAATAAATATTAAAAGTAGAAAGGAAAGTAGGAATACGAAATTAGGGATATAAATTTCAGCTAGCAGACTGTGTGGGATTTTGATTTCTTTCAGAAAGAACACGTTACAATTGCAAATATCATGCGGCGATCATATAATTTATGCACGTATCGCTGGATTGCAGGTAGGATTTAAAAGATGTATGCATAATACACATAGCTAGAAAGTAAATGGCCAATTTTACAAATCGCATTTATAATGAATAATTCACATTCCTATCTTCTCCTCTATATAACGTGAAATGTAATTACATCATTATTATTAGTTATTTATCTAATTTAGGTACACCGCAATGCAAAATATTTCCCTACCGTAATATCATTTTAACACACATTAGCTTTTAATTAATGTTACTGTTTTTAATTATTATACGAGGCACAATTTGCAGACATTTTTTTAGAATATGTACCTTGTATAAAATAATTTCGATTGCGTTTTTTTTTAGAAAAATAGTTTTAGAAAAAAAAATTATCTTTGATCGAAAGGAATCGGTATTCGGTAATGTCACCAATAACGGACCATCCTAGATAACTCGCACTACATGTCGTAAAAAGTGCGAGAAAGTTGGTGACAGCAAGAAATACTTTATTCCAGTATTCAGATGCTGGCTCTTTTATCAGTCATATGTGAACGCGTGACACGATGGACGGTCACGACGTAAGTGACTTTACGTAAGGTTTCCTGCTTCGCCTCATGAATATGTCATTACGTTCCGAGGAGGTATAAAGTTAACGGCGAAAAAGGAATAGTGCCGAACATCGCGTTCAGACATCGCGTCGCCGAGATCAGGGTCGAGATAATGAGTTAAAGGTCTCGTGACTCGTCTCGAGGGAGACCCGCGCGATGAGCTAGGCATATGACAAATCGATTCATCATGGTAGAATAATGTATACCTCGGGAGAGAATCCGTGAGTGCTCGATTCCCCAGGTATTCCATGTCCTATGCAAATGCGCGGTTTGTCGGCAATGCTGCGATTTCTTTTTACGATTGACTCCCCCCGTAGCGTAAAGTCACAAGTCACAAATAAAGTTGGTGGTTTACATTGTGGAACGTATACTTTGTAGAATGCGGTAAATAGGTCTCCTTCGATCTAGAAGCAACACTTTTATCTTCCACGTTTCAATATTACATCAAGTGACTTCATAATTAAGAATTTAATTAAATAACTGTCAGAATTTATAATTATATTAAGTGCATAGATTTGAAAGTGCAAATGGAATAGAGTGAATTTGATTAGAAAACAGATCTCAGATTTATAATATTATTTAGAGTTAGATAATTAAATTTCTTTATCAAAAAATGCATTACTGTTGATTTGTGGGTTTTTTAAGTCTGCATATAAAATAATCATCTTCAACGAAATTTATCAACGAAATATATCCAATTTTCTGACATTAGAGAACATTAAAAATTATCTTACTTTCTGGTTTTTTTTGTTTAAGACAATTGATAAAATTTAGTCTTTTTTAAATAAGTTATGTCCATTTTTATCAATGTAGATTAACTTTAATTCAGTTTAATTCTTCAATCTAGAAAGAGATAAAAAGTAAGTTAACTCGAGATTAAAGTTAATCTAAATTGATAGAAATGAATATTAAACTCTAGAAAAATTCGTCTATAAATTATAAATTGCCATGAATTGTAAATTTTCTATCAGCAATCTACCCTAGGAATTATCATACCCGATAAACACGGTCGTTTCGCATCCCTCATTTATCTCATGTTAATACAGTTGATAATTACGAATTCTGCTAGGTGAGTGATGAACCATCGTGACGTTTGCAAGAATGCAGGTTCATTTGTTTCTGCGGCTCGTCCCGCGTGATAAATTTCGCTGCCCGGGTGAGAAAACCGCGCGCATTCGCGATAATGAATCTTCCAGAGTCTATAAATAAAAGTTATACGAGGCCTATTGCGTAAATGAGACGAGCAACGAGCGTCGAGGAGAAGCGAGATTGCGGGGAAGTGTCGTTGCCGTAAAACGGAGTAAGGGATTCCTTCTGCCACGGCTCCGCGCGCGCGCCTATCAGAACTATCATTATCGGCCACTCTTCTCTCCGCGCGGCCACATGGAATCCCGTCTGCTCGCACTTCCGACTTCTCCACGACGATATCAAGCCGCGGACGCCACTTCAGCGGGTAAAACGCAATTAAGAGCGTCTACGATAATGCGCATTAAGTGGCCGTACAACAACGTGCCCACCATTCGCGAGTATTTCCATTATGGAGAAACAACTTCTCTCTCTCTCTCTCTCGTATCAACAGATGGATGGCCAGTTGTATGTCAGGCATAAAGTCTGATTTAATAAAGTATGCATAATGTCAGAGGGCATGTCTGCTTAGGTGTATAAAAAGTCATGAATTAACATGGGTCGGACATGCGTACGCGTATAATTTCTTGCATGTTAACTTCGAATACGTAGATATGCAATTTTTTCTTTCAGCCGACCGAGAGGAGAATCTGCGTTTGAAAGATATCATAGTTGATCGGCACATCCGGTATATATTTACCAACAAAAGCAGCGGAGATCTCGTCCAACTGGATCGAGAATAACGTGTTCCGTAAATTAAAAATTTAATTGAAAACACAGACGTAAATGGAACGACATCAGTTCCGCGCGCGCACGCGTATGTTTAACTGTTTCTGCGACATTAAGTGCGGCAGTTGAGAGAAAGGACGAAATTAATGGCAAAGTTTTACAAACGTAGAAAATAATCTGATTGAATAAACGTCCCGCGAACGTAGCAAGAGTACACTTCGCGGAGCTTTATTGGAATACGGCTTCGGCCGTAGCGGCTGCAATAATTTATCATATACGCGCGCTCGTTAAAGTCAATTGTGGTCGTTGTATTGCAACGAGCAGCATTGTCGGCGGTGCATCGACCGCGATCAAAAGTTGCATTGCAATTTCAGCACGAACTTCTTCAGCGCTTTGCCTCGCGGCTTTGTTGTGTTGCGTCTGCCAATGTTACCACGATCCATTACGAAAGATTAAAACAAAACGCCGGATCATCCCTCTTCCATAATCGCAAACATTTTCTACGGCGTATCGGAATGTAAGATCCTGAGAAAGACGCGTATTTGTGAAATTTAATGAAATTAACGGCAACAATCGAAAGAGATTTGCAGCGCGCCTGAGTACGTCGAACGCGTTTTATTTCCTCTTTCCTGTTTCCCAGAGATGCTGGAATAATGATTTTAAAAAGTAACAATTGTTTCCCGCAATTATTTTTTATCGCATTCTAATGCAACGCGATATGCGGAATAATAAAATTCCGATATGAACAATACATCGGAGGAAAACTTTTTCTCATTTTTCTTTTTGTTACCGAAGCGTATTTCCCTGAGAGAGTTAGGAGAGTATCATGGCAGTTTATCACCCGTTTATCAGAGCGTTTATTATCTCGCGATCTGGGATCTTACAAATTAGGCCACAATGATATCAGACGATCTGACCCGTAGACTGACCTCTTTAGCCAACTTAGTCGCGCATTAGAAATTCCTAAGGCCCGCGCATTCTTGTCATTCGGTTCTCGATGGCACATTTCGCGAATCGAATACCTACACGCGACGTTCTCACCGTGCGGGACAATCGGATTTCCAGATACGCGTTCGCCATTATGTACACGAGACGTATGTATGTACACGGGTGCCCCTGTATGTACCCACTTACGGTATATATAAAACGCGTTCCTAAGAGCTTACGGTTTTCTTCTCTTCGTGTGTCGTTGACACTGCGTCCGCCAGAACGATACCGTTCGTTTCTCGCTTTTCCCTCGAGTAGATCTGCTTACATTTCGCCGATAAGCCCGGAAGAGCCGCAATGGAATACCGGAGAACGTCCTTGTATATCCTCGAGGAAACTAGCGGCATTGGCGCGGCGAGACGAATCACCGAGAAGGATAGTGATTTGCGCATACATAGAAATGGCTGGAATCAAATTATAGATAATTTCTGAAATTATAGATATTCTCGTAACTCACACGTGAAAAAAATTTCATACTTGTCATACTTATATATGAATAATAATTTTTCATTTTGTTTCTCAAGAGAGCAGTATAAAATATTATAAAGTGCTATGGAAAATTAATATTTAAATCCCAGAACGTTTTAATTTGGAATTTTATGTTAATATAAAATCATATTTAATAATACAAATAAAAAGAAATATATAGTATATTGTTTTTTGTTGAATTTTATAACATTAGAATATTTTATACTTAATACAAATGTTCAATTCAGAAGAGTTCAGAGAACAATTTTAAGTAGGATAGACCGAGGCGAATCCGATCAAAGTAAGAATTCAGATCGTATTTGTTACATTCATCAATATATCTAACTAATAGGAATTGGACAAATAATTATTATTTGTATTTTACATGGTTAGATATATTGATGAATGTAACAAATACGATCTCAATTCTTACTTTGATCCCATTCGCCCTGTGATCCGATTCATCTCGGTCTACCCTATGATATAATATTTAATTTTTTTTATAAAATTACTAAAAATCTATATTTTAATTTCTTTCCGTTTTTCTTTTGTAAAAGTATGTCGCTTTGCAAATTACACGACCTGACTTTATCAGACTGCGAGAACGCTGATTGCCATTGTATTTTAATGCAGCCGATAAAAATCATGTTGCATTTGTTTCGGAAGAATTTCGGGACTTTTCTCACGAAGTACTTGGTCTTTCGCACGATTAGTGTCTAGCATTTCTTAATGAGACGTTAGTAGGCTAGTAAAATCATAAATTCTTCTTCTTGTTAATTAAAATGTTGGTTGAAACTTGGAAACTTAATATTCAAATATAACCGCAAAAGAACCAAATAAATTTTGCAAATGACAAACATAGCCGCAAATACATATATGCCTGACACATATTGTGTATATATCATTTGAAAGAAACACTCATCTATTATTCAAAGATATTAAATTTCCGTTAAGCATATGAATGAGAGGTCAACTACCTTCGCTAGCATTTGCAAATCCTATACGTCTCGGTTTTTAATTTTAATGGAGTGCTTGCAGGATATGAAAGGATCGCGCAAGGACAGAAGCAAAGTATAGACATAATGATAGCGTGGTTAAATCACGCATGAAATCTCTACTTAAGAAGTCGAAGAAGACATTGACGAATGTAGCGTGAACAATATGAAATCATCAAGATACATAATTACATAATTTGTATTTAATTATGCAATTTATTTCTTGTCTCAGAGGAGGTTTTCATACGCGATAATCTTTCTCTAGAATTTTTTCTCTAAAATAATCTTTCTCTAGAAACTAGAATTTAATGTCAACCTCTTTTACCCAGAAATTACAAATATTTGTATTTTCTGAAGAATTATTCGATTTCTGCTCGTTAATGATAAGACTAAGCGATCGTTTAATGACAGTGCAATTACCTTTCAAGCTGCAATTATTCGCGAAATTTAATCACAATAGGAAGTATGAGAATAGAACGTTAATACTAAAAGTGCAATCTCGAAGAATCAATATACAATTCTACATAATTATTTCACACAAAGTGTTCAAAATTTATATAAATAAGTTACGATAATAAATATTTCTCTCTCTTTCTTTTATGTTTTTTATTTATAATTCTTTCTTAACAGTTATTTAAACACACACAGTTTTAATATTTTAATAATTTACTCGTAGACAAAAAATCGGTGCAATACATTATATGTATTATAAAGTATACAATAGAAATCTTTAACGTTCAATGTTTCCCACGCGACGATTTGAATATACCAGAAATGAGGATTACACAATACATGCAGCTGCAGCGCATCTGTATCAAATTGCAGAATTTGCAACGTGGCTTCGAAGCCGAAGTCGTATGTAGGCCAATTGCATGGCGTTCTTAATGCGGTCGCGTGAGATCGGGCGAAGAGTACACTCGAATCGGAGATTACATAGCGACGTTCACGGATTACAGTGGAAAGAGACCAGTCGAGACCAATTACCACAGATTTCAAATGAATTTCGCTACAGTTGTTTAATCGCGGATCCTCACGTATGACTCTTCCAGGTTAATCGCTGATGAACGACGCAACGCGAGGAAAATCAATTATTTCTTCACCTGAGGGCCTCTTTTGTCGGGTCGAGGATTACTGGTGAGCTTGATAATAAAGGCGCCTCGCGATTTACTATGCATTGCATCGCAACAATCTTGGAACTCGTAATCGTGGAAGGAATCGATTACAATGGTCTCGCGTGCGCCGCCTGTATCGCGTTAATGCAACGTTTATTGCATTATTTATGATATACCGTACGAATAATGACCGCTATCACGGGGCGATTCGCAATGCCGTTGCTATTGCCCGCGTGTATTACACAGCTCGTTAAATGGAAGGGCTCGAAGGCAATAATGCACTCTAAGAAGTGCCGTAAGCTAATAACGTGTTGCAGTACATTTGCTTCGCCGTTTACGTTTTGCAGTTAATTAGTAACATTGTTATACGACAAGATGCAAGAGATCTCGTAAGCGATCTCCCACATGTCTTCGAGACTAAGTCAGTCAGATTTGCAAAAAGTAAGAATTCTCCCCGACTTTTTCCCATACGATTTTATCATCATTTAACATATCGCTTCGAACCTTTCAATGTAATCGTGTGCATTTATGCGAATGTGCGAGGTATGCGCGGACGATACACCTGTTGCGTCGACCCTCGCGAAATTGAAGCGACCGTCAAGCTTCACGGTCGATGGGTATTCTCCGAGAACCAGGTCATACGGAGAAACATCATCTCCCAGACGGGACGACCAATTACGAGATGGATGGCTTCGCCGTGCCCTGATTCCCTCACTGCCAACCTAGATGACGATCGGCTCGTAATATTTAACTTACGAAAGGGCTTGTCGCAATTTTGTTCCGCCACGATAGTTGCGAATTAAATTCTTCATTGTTTACGAAACGGATATTTGTCGCGCAAAGGCATAAATAATAAGAACAGCATTTCATAAACTGAGAAAAATTATGAATAATGCTGAACAAATGAATACTACTAACGCAATTACTATAATTTGAATAATTATAATATAATGCTTATTAATTAATCCATAATTATTTTCTTACAGGACGATCGAGCTGATCGCTTTAGTAGCAATATCCAGCACACTTTTTCTCTTTCTACACACGAGAGATCTACATTCGCGTCTGAAAAAAATGGAAATACGTCTTCAACCGGGAGAAGATGATGTGCTCTCGGCGAATCAGCTCTCATCAGGTAATTACAGTCGTAATGTCTAATAAAATTGAAACAAACGCGTGATGTCGGATATAAAATATTCCTCTCTATCTCTTTGTAAGACATAGAAATAAGAAATAAAATAATATATTTGCAAGAAAACTAAAAATAAAATAAACACAAAAAAGATATAATATATTCAAAAGTAAAAGTTTAATTGCACAGAGCATGCTTCAGTGCACATTCCACCCAAAAATACTGTAATTAATTTTCACATTCAAACGATAAATAATAAATAAATTACGTGCAACTGAATAATTATAAAAAGTGACATTGCAAGAAATTCATTTTACCTTTTTTTAATATGACGACAAAATTCGAGACCGTTAGAAATGTTAATTGGAAGGAACTAATTATCTGTTTAATTGCGCAAACGTGCAATAATGGGAGCTAGTTTCTCGTCGCCTGAAAATGAACTACATTGGAATTACACTCGTGTCGGCCGGCGCGCCATAATAGACACGTTTATACATGCGCTTTTACATGCTCGTACATACTCCCCGAGGGTGCTGTTGACTTCCCGGTTGAGGAAGGTCAAGGTGTGAGAGAATGAACGCGCATAAGATTGAAGGAGAGTTAAAGATGCTAGTGCATCTCGCTCACAGGACGTATGTACGTCTGTTCATCGTTAGTATCCAGACATCTCTCATAGTTTTACGTTCCTTAATTCAAATTCTAGGATAATATATGAATCCCAAGATAAAGAAATATTATTTCTTAGCTAGAATTATTTTTAACTTTTTATTTTCGATTATTTTACTAAATGTTTGCGTACCATTATATTTTTCAAAACGAAAAAGTTTCTTCGATTAATATCTGGTCAAGAAAATTTAAACCACGATAAAGAGAAATACTTTTGTTTTATATTTAAATTTTATTTTAAGAAAGCAACGACAAATTTATCAAAAAAACTATTTTGGTTGTGGTCCCTGTCCTTTCAAACGCTTATGTATTATACGTGCGTGCGCGGACGTGAGCGAGATCTATATCGCTTCAATACCATACTACATCCATTTCGCGAGATTCGTAACGGTAGCAAGGAACTACCTTCGCTCGCAATCGTAGACTAATTATTCCTGCACCTTCTATCGTTCGCTTTACACGTAGTAATCGGCGTCTTTGCCGCGCCGTATTATTTATTACGTTACGGCTTGCAATTACGTCCGGCGCCGCTTTATTATTTAAAACGGTGCAGGCACGCTGTCTCGAAGTGAATCGTGCCCGTTCACGAGATCGAGAGTGCAAAACACCCCCGGTATACGCTTTCTTGCCAATTCGACGATTACTTATATGATACAATTATAATCGTACATCAGTGTGTATTACTTTATATACGAAAGGAGTTGCACGCGATTATGTACACTTCCTTATCTTCGTTAAAGATTTGTCAAACTTATAATTATCAGTCACTTTCTATTCATGTTTGATTTATATTTTTAATTTTCAATTGATTTAGAGAAATAACTTTGAAAATTTTCCTGAAATCTGCAAGCATTCTCTAGAGAGAGAAGACACTTTAATTAAAAACCAACGGAAGTTTTATACACGTGAAAAATAGTTTTTGGTATCGCATAAAATTATATCAACAGAATGCTTGTGAATGAACTCTTGCAAAGCCGTGCGAAACAACCTTTACTTTCAATGACGCCCCTGAACGTGAGTTAAAAATGTTATTCATCAGCTACATGGCAATCTTCACAGAAATTCGCCTCTCCCCAGAACACAATGATTAACAATGTATTATGAACGCAGCTCACAATTATTATAATAACTAGTCGCATTACTTTCTACTAGAAATTTCACAATTGAAAGAGTAAACATCAGTCTCTCGTTTTTGTTAAGCGAAAGTCAGAGTATTCGAATAAATCACACGCATTTATGTTCTGATTGAAAGGAGCAATACTACTTTATTCCTCTGACGAAGAGACTCGACAAAAAGTTCACTCGTAAGCAAGTAGCGATGAAAAATTCAACGTGGTAACCGTATCCTTATAATCGTTAAATCTTCATGAAATAAATAGCCATCATAAAGATATCAATCGGCAAACATAAATGTATACAATTAAAGTAAAAACATTTTATGTTCTTACAATCTCTTCTTTGCTTGAAATTTTCTTATTAAATATGAAATTCTATCTCCTATATAATCTTTCATAAGTATTTAACAAATAAGATCTCGAACAGTACTTTCTTTATACCGATAAACAGAAAAGACGTCGATCTCATTTTGCTCTAAAAAACTATCAATCCAATTATGATGATTGCAAGTTGGCGGACTGATCACCGGATAGTACGAAGCGCGTGAAATCCGTGCGATACTCTTAAAAGCCGTTCACCAGTCAAGAGGAAGAAGCAACCGGGTACACATGAAGGATAAAGGATGCTCCCCGGAGGCGGAATTGACCGTGCAGTCGAGAGTAGCCACGTCAAAGGGAGGTGAAAGGAAAAACGCTGGCGAACGTGAGCGAAAATAAATCAAACGCGTAGTAACGCTCGCGCGTGTTAAAAGGAGAAATGGATTAATCGCTCGCGGCGATATAAATGGCAATGTGAATGGAAATGAAAGTTCAATCGCTTGTATATGTATGTATATATATATATATACACTAGACCGCGAAGAGTTCCCATCGGGAGAGATACATTCGAATTGCAATGAAGATGGAAAGGGTGAAAGATAATGATATGATAAAAAGGTGATCGCTCGTGCACGAAGAGCAATTACGGACATTTCGAAAAAATTTATTCGGTGAATGGTATCCCATCTATGAGAAATGACGCTTTTTGCTAATAGCGACAACTATCGTAATGAGAAATTTTCTTATTCCAGTCAATAAGAACACGCGGAATGCGATTGAGCGAAGGAATATTAGAATATAGAATTTCAACGCTAGTGATAAGCCCTAAGCCAGGATCTTGATAATAAAAGGAAGAAATTCGTTACCTCGCAAGAATGAAATGGATTAACGAGGTGCCTTCCACTTCTTCGTGAGGATGCGTTCGCACCTCGGTGGTGCACCCCGGCTCGATGCTATCGCGATTTGCAACAGCTCGTAATACGTCCGCGAGGAATGTGCAATGTCCGGCCCCTTCGCGCGCGAGATCGAGATCGAGATCGAGGATGATCTATGGAGTGCCGTCATTCATGGAAAATGCTGATTCCAAAAAATTATGATGATCATGAATAATTTTTATACGTATTTTATACGTACCTACATGGCTTGTTTCTTTTCTTACATATTTTTTTATAAGTTTGTATTCTTTTCTTTTCTTTGAATATAAAAATACATATCATTTAATGAACAATTTTAAATATTGAAATCTAGGCAATTTTTCTTTAAAAAAAATTGTATATAAAAAAATTACGCATTTCTGTTTTATCATTAAATTATTATTAAGAATTTTTTAAATATTTTGATTGATTTGCTTTTAATAGTTGGCGCGATTTATCCTGTAGTGCATTATTAAATTTAATGGCATCAAATTTTATACGTAATCAAAATTCTCCTTCGACTATTGAAGTAACGGCTATAGGTTATTTTTTCCGCTCTAATCGTTGTTTTGAAACAGGATTTCGCGAATAGATCTCGTAGCCTACTTCCTTGTTCGTGTTCACGCCTAACTTAATAATTCAACGATTCAGCACAGAATAAATACGTAGAAGATAAGGAGTTCGCATTGGGCACATGCGTAAACAATATTAATGCGGTTTACACTCGACCCCGTTGGCGGTTACTCTATCTAGTAGTAACCAGCCAGACATGAAATGACAATGCGCGTGGGTGAAAGTGAAGTACTTTTTGCATGTACACAATATAAAGTACGTGTACCTGTTGAAAGTAGAGTAGCTTGCGGCTTCTTCAAAGACTGTTGTTATAGTGAAAGTAACACTTTATTGATAAGCAAAAGTGGCATGTCAGAGTCAATTAATTGAAAGACCAGCTGACAATAAAATAATTCATTCAAAAAGTATGTCGACTCTTGTGTAACTGTCAAGTACTGTGCAAGTAATCAATCAAATATTAATCATTCACATCATTCGGTAATCAATATAAACTGTTTTTAAATAATTCATATACAAGTACGTACAAGTAAAAAATGTTCGATAAAAAATAGAAAGTAGAAGTAAAAGATTGTAGATATGAAAAATATTATATTAAAAAAATATCTTTTTCAAGTTGTTAAACTGTGGACTAATTCAAACAAAATCTAAAGAAGGAAACATGTAAGTGATCTCAAAAGTCAGAGTCGGTAAAAATTGTTTCAAAATTTAATAATTTTTGATGAAAAAAGAAAAATGATAAAATATAAAAGCACACCTCTTGCTTTACGATACAGCGATCTCTATTTAAAAAAATGGGCCGAGATCTACAAAAGGAAGTGCCATATAAAGTTACAGAAAATTAAACGCAAATTCAAGAATGACGCTTTGTTCGTTGCGTACTTTCTTTCTAACTTGTCATGCAATGCTATTGTTCCGACCACAATCGGACGGTCGGTTTAAAATAGAATAGGAAGTGATCCTTATTGTTGCGTTTACAATATACAATACGTCAGATTGTCCGCCTAAAGAGTACAATTAGTTCAGCATATCACCATTGAAATCAATCATCGCCCACGATCATTCAAGTGAGAATATATATGTTGCAATGAGTATATATTTTTAAGTCTTTATATGAATACATCGCAGTGAAAATGATAATAATGAAACAATACTGAAGCACGTGCAGAAGTCAAAATGATGAACGTTGTCCTCATAAAAACCAACTAAATCCAAATAAATCTATTTTTTTTATTCAGAGATCAATTTTGCTTTCAGAAATGCTTGTCCGGTGCGTATTATTATTTAATAATAATCACTTATTTGTTTAATTAAAACATTTTAAGAGATAATTTTTTTAGTTTCTAAATTATAATATAATAATTTTCTTCTTTTCTTGTTTAAATGTGTTGTTAGCGTTAGCACATTTATACTGTGTTTAGCTACTATAAATTAAATTGAATACCTGTAATACGTGATACCTAAAACAGATAGCGAAACCTCTATAGGTCAGATAAAGTTTTATAAATAGAAACGGGTTTAAACGCAGGTTCGATAAGCATTGCGGTAAATCTTGTAATTGAATCAGACATAATAAGAAATTAATCGATTCAATTTGTGCACACAGTAACAAAATTCCTACTTTTAGTCATTTATCATGTTATCAATTAACCATATAAAATTTTTACAATAAAGGACTTAAAATTTTACAATTTTTTTCTATGAGTTCTGTGAACTCTAATACCTGAATTTCAATGTAGATAAAACATAAATTTTATCTTTTAATCTTTCTATTTTTATTTTTATTGTATTTTTTATCCTTATCCCATTTAAATAATCTGTCAGATATGTAACATATTCTTTATGGATGTTTTTGGTCAAGAATGTTGATATGAGTGATACAAGCGTTCTTATACGGGCTAGTAACGATATGTTATGGGGCTAACACTATTCGAGGGAAATGATGCGAATAGTGTCCGTCTAACCCACTTTGTACAATTTCCTTCTTGAAACGCATCAACGAGCTGGATCATCTTGCATGTGTATAATGTACCAGTAGATCGTGGCGAGACTTGTGCGTCGAGATGTGCTATATACATCTAAATTTTATAGACGCATAATTCTTCCGCATAAGATGATGCTGAAGAGCTATAATTTCCCTGTAGTTTAATCAGAATATATCATATGGCAAGAAAATGAAAAAGAACGCGGAAGTGAAATAAACATAAACGCCTCCGAATAATCATAAAGTAATCATGAATTTAACATTTTATTAAATTGTACCGTAGTGTTTATCTTCGTTTTTTTATATCATATATATGAGAATGTTGAAAAAATTCTGAAATAAACCTTTCCTCAATTATTCGCAATTTTTATTTAAACTGTCATAGTTTCCTATTTTACGAGATGAGAAATCAACGGTTACTTAAAAACACGTTACGTTTATTACATTATGGTTTATTGCATTACGGCTACATGAATATTATGTTAAATAACTCATTTTGTACGTGTGTAACACATATTTCAAATTATTCGCAACTTAACGCACCTACCATAGTAATGTTCCATCTAATCATGTTACATGATAATAAGACTATAAAAGGAAAAGAAAGTAGACGTTTCTATTTTACTGTATGATTAGCACATGGAAAGATGCTACAAACGAGTGATTGTACAAACAAACGATTGTACCCATGCATGTGCTCAGCCAACATCATGGAAATTCTATTTAACATATAGTTAGCAACTTCAGTTTCACTTAATAGAGTTATTGATCTATTGCGCGTCACGCGCTTTTACTAAGAGAATAATATTAATCCCTAGCATAAAAGTGTGATTTATCGTTAGATCGGATATAGCGGCAGTATTCTGTGCGACAACTTTTATAAAGGACTTTCGTTTGATTATCAAACGACGATTAATATATTTCTAGCGATAAGTAAACTTAACTTTCTAGAAATGTCTGACAAGGATTACGGAAGCTTATTTTGCGACAAATGCTTTTGCGTTTCGAAAGTAAGTACCTACTAAGTAAAACGATGTCAATTTCAATATCAAATAAAATATTAAATCTATTATAATTATATTTTTTATCTGATAAATATGAAATTTATTGTGCTATTAAATTTAATTACGATAGTTGAATTAAATTTAGTTATTTGTGTGTGTATGTTCGTTCGCGTATCAATAAATTAATACAAATAATTGTAATAAATTTTGTTAAATATTTATTATAATATATGTAATATAATCAATTATTATAAATTAAGTTTTCGACGAAATGTAATTGCCGTAAATTTCATAAGAAAATTAATAATGACACGAGAACATGGTAACTTCTCATTTTTCAGTCGATTGAATATGAGGCATGCTATATCAAGCTGTTAACGTTGCGAATTAAACTTTTTTTCGCTGCTACCTCTTTGTGAGTGCAAATCTTTTAAATTCTTCGAAACTAGAAGAATTCATATTTTTTCGCGGCCATCGTAAAAGTAGCTAACGAGTCGTTTTTCCCAGGACTTTAGGCCGAGTCCTTTGTACCTTTTACGGTTGGATCTATTACTGCGGAATCTTGTAAACGCTTCTCTTCGACCACAGACGGTAGGTATGTCACGATCACAGTGCTTGGTAAATATTCTGGAAACGAGTTTTCTGCAATCAAAATAATTTCATGTCATACCGAAGAAGTACTCTACCGCCTTCCATTTTTGGAATTTTCCGTGCAACGCTTTATACGGATTGCTTATTTCTTGGAAAATTAAAATTAAACAACTGTTCCTGAACTGAACTTCCAAGAATCAAGGAGGTAATTAATCAAATTAATAAATGCCTGCAAAGCATTTCATTAACTAAAAGACTAATAGCTGTGAGAATCAAGGCTAACATTTTCTTTAATTATGAAATCACATTTTAAATACACTTAAATTTTTTTTCACAATTTATCTATCAGAGTTTTATTCTTTGAACTGGATTTCTCTTATATTAGATATGCTTGAACATATAAATTGCAGAAAAGATCTCGATTGAAATGACTTTGAAGTCCCGAACACGACCCACATTTCCCATTCTTGCCAACGCTTCGCGAAAGTAGTCAGGCGACTCTCTTTCGAATTTCTCGCACAAGACACTCCTTTATATGCAACGTCTTTCCTTGCGGTATTGCACGGAACGGCATCCAAAAATCAAACAATTTCTTCTTGCAGTTGTTGACTGTCTGAGCTACTTCGTTGAAATTTACGATGTGGTATTACAGACGAGGTAGGCTTGAGGCGTCTACTGTCTACTGACAACAGCTGCATATCATTAGCATTAATACAATCATGTGTTTGACACATTTGTATTAGGAATACACAATCGACTTTCACTGACATATTTATTCACTTTCAATAGCAGCAGCTTATTTAAACTTATTACGTATTCATTTCCTGTTAGTGTCATCAGTTTACTCGCGAGAAAATCTCTGCAGCTAACTTGAGATATACTCATGATGCATCTTTCGGAAAAAAGATTGACATCGAAATTACTTGAACGTAGGTAACAAATGATACAATACGTGAAGAAGACAAGTTGTCGTAATCAACGCTGATACATATATCCGTAATCTTTATTTCCTGGATCGTTGATTAAGGAAATTGCACGGTCGATCACTGTCATGGTCAATCAACCGTGTGCATTACAACTATTCATATCATTACATGTGTAAGTGTGTTCCCACGGGTAGTCAAACCCAATCGCAACTGAAATTATTCTCCGATTTTTTTTCGGATTTTTCTTCGAATTCTCTCGAACCATCTCGCAAGTGTGCGAATACAGTGGGACACCCGTCGATTCGCTCGGAACCTCGGCGAAGGAAAGGCGGAAAAGGCTGCGTTAGTCCCACTTTTGACAAAGATGAAAGTTACCAGGCTTCTTCCAGGCGTCACGAACAATTAGACCGCAAGATCACCCAAGATACGACGCCGTGCATCGTCCCATCGCCTCTTCTATCCGCCGATTTCCGCAACTTTCTCAAGTTCTGGATCAACGGGTCTCGTGGGACCAAAATGGGAGTAAAAGGTCGCCAGTCCGGTCCGGCGGACTATGCATGGCACTCTTCCGCACCGCCGACCTGTTCTGACCACTGACATCCTTTCTTTTTTTCTTGCGATGCACACGCACAATATCTCGGCCACGAAGAGAAGAGAGCGTCTTCTCGCGCGAATTTCCCCAGGCCCGTACATGGGTCCAGCTTTTTTAATATTGAAATTATTCAGGGAAATTATTCAGTACCGTAACGGATAATTTGAAATTACAGGCTTCTTGATGAAGACAAGCGAGATTGACTGACCTTCTTTAATTTTATGATTTAACGAAAACGCTGCAATACTATTTTCTTTTATCCTTGTCTTTATCACAAGTAACGGAAGTGCCGTGTAAAAAGTGTTACACAAATACGTAATCGCGTGCAAGACAGCACCGAAGCGACAGTAAATTTCTTTGTACAATAAAAGCGTGATTTCCGCTTTCTTTCTTCGTTCATCTGAAACGCTGTGTGTTTCCTTTTTTTAAATTGCAGTCACAGTTCTAAATCTATTAAAAGTTGAAAAAGTTTGTTTAAGTTGCAATTGTGCCAGAAACAGAACGAACGCTTCCGGCTCAATTACGAAATTTAACGTTATCTGAAAATATTTATAACACAAGTCTTGATATTTCTTGATTATCCCTTTTTTATACAAATAATCTTAAATATACTTATATTTATTGTTAGTAAAAATATTTAATGCAGATTAATAATATGTTAATTATTTATAAATATATATATATATATACATATTCAAATCAAATTATCTTTTATAGAATAATGCAAAATAAATCATGTGTAGTCTAATAAATTGTAAACATGTACACATGTATGTATATTTTGTCATGTCCGAGATATTAAAAGGATTCATATACATACGGATACAAATACGGATATAATTATAATTAAAAGACACATAAAAATAAAAATTAATTGTTATCGCTTAGCGTTTATGGGATGTGAAATTATTTCTTCATGCAATAAACGCGCCGTTAAATTACGAGAAAATTAGGTTGTTCCGGATAGGTATAAAATTAGAATGTAGAAAAAATGATGTACCTCCAAAGACTAAGTTCCAATCCGTATTTTCTTGTGACGCTTGCAAACCGTCAATTATTTTGTAACATAACTGTATCAGATAAGAACTAAAAATTACCGTGATCTGACATCTTTTGCATTGCTTTTTCCTTCATAGAAATAGATAGAAAAGACTGTCATTAAATGGGAAACGGTCAGTGTTATTGAAATCTTGTTTACACAGTTATGTATTTCAATATACAAACAATTATATAGTTATAATTTCAAAATTCTAAATGATATACGTAATAATCGATAGTTTTATCTTTATATGGTCTCATTTCCGACTTTCTTTTGTTTTGCGAAATAACAAAATAAAGTTTCCTATGAGAAACGTAAATTGAAAGCGTCAACGAAAAAGATCATTAACAAATCGGTCACATCCTTTATTTTCAACTCTCTCCGAGAAAGGTCTTTCGTAAGAAACGACCGTCCATATGCGCGATGCCTGGACAACGCTGGTAGTTACATTTTGTATAATAGAGCGCCGCGGATAAGGCATAAAGAGCCAAGAACCGTTCTCGTTCTAGCGGCCAAAGATCAACGATCGGAAGATGCAACGGACAGGTTTTTTTGCGACGAGCATCGCCGGCTATGTCTTAAGCCGTGAATGACGTGAATAAAGCCCCCTACGCCTACGCCGCGGCCGCGGCGGTGCCCCCGGCGAGCGTGCAGTTCCGGACGCGGCGGTGTCTTGTCCGTCCATTAAACTTGCATCTGTATCGGTCACGAAGCCCGCCGTCGCCGATTAGCCGCTGTATCCTACGGCGTCGCGAACCGCGGGGTGCGGTCAAGGGCCCCGCTGATGCGTGTGCAAGCACGATAATTATTGGCCGCCCGTAATTATACACCATCGGACAATTTTCAATTTGCACGATGCGTTATAATCGATGAAGCGCGACGTACCGTCGAGTTACCTGTCGAAAGGAGAAAATCTTACGTAGAAGGGCTTAAATCAGTCGACAGCTCATGCATGAGGACGAGTAATATTTTAGGAAAGCGTGTCTTTATTTCTTTATAAATTTGCCTTTTTATAAATCTTTTACGAAAAAATTCTTTATTGTAGCTTAAATTAAATTATCTCGTCCCGAGAATTCACGAATCAAAGAAAATTTGAGGTTCTGTATATCGTTATCGAAAAACTGGGGACTCGGTTAATTAATATGTCAATCTCTGTGGCTTTTTATTATTGTGCAACTACTTTAAGAAATAGGCTGTGTGAAATGATATGAAAAATATCAGACGTAACAAGCACTTTGTCATTGTTATCAGTTATTGTATAGTATTCCAATACGATAATCATTACAACATATATCTTTTAGTTTTCTTATAAATTTGCTTTTTCACAAATTTTTTGCAAAAAATCCTTGCAATTTACTTTAATATTTTAAAATAAAACTCAAGATTAGTTTAAAAATTCAGAGAAAACTTGAGGGACAATGCTCTATATTGTTATCAAAAAATTGGGAACTCGTTTTTTTTTTAATATTAACATATAAGCCTCTATGACTTTCCATTATTACACACAACTACTTTAAGAAATAGGCTATGTGAAATTATATGAAAAATGCCAGACGTAACAAGTACTTCGTCATTGTTATCGGTTATTGTACAGCATTGCAATACGATAATCATGACAGCATAGGTAACAAGCTAATACAAAATTAATTACAGCCATCGTGGTATGCACCCACGGCTCGGATTTTATCTGAGACGTAGTTTTACAAACAGGCGGAATACAATGCCGATAGAAACCGTTATTGCAGCGAGGTATCGCGAACCGATCTTGTGCATAACTCATCGGCATTGTGCGCGAGTCCGCTGTGAGCTGCAGCTGCAGCGGCGGGCGTCAATCGGAAGTCTACGCCTGGAGAACCGTCTGTTTAAAGTGTTACGATAAGCTCCGACTCCGGCTCACGTGGTTATGCAAAAGAAGAAAGGGATTAAAAAGAAGGGAGAGAGAAAGGGAGTGAGAGAAGTACCATCGATAATCTCTGTCGGCTTCCCTTGCGTTGCGTGAGGTCACAAGGAGCTGCCCGTGCCCGCGGTTGCTATTGTCAGTCCGATCACGAACTGACCGCATCTACTGGCCGCGCGCGACCGTCTATCTCTCGTACGATCCCTCGACTGAATCCCTGCTGCTATATTTTCCGCACGAATGTCTCGCACGTTCTGCTGAATAATTTAATTTTCCATCAATGAGACGTTAATTTGTCGTTTTTCATCTTTGATAAGAATATCCTCAACAAGCTCTGAGGATCGGCAATGATAGTTAATTTAATTCATTAAGATAAGACGTCTCTCGAGAGATAATTTGAAAGAAAGTATTTTAAATGTTGGATAATTATCTTCTGCAGCGTCTGAATAATAAAATAATAATCAGTCTGCGAGAGAGAAAATGCATATGAATTGATTCGCGAGAACACCTTGCGGTTCGCATCGAGCGTTTCACACGAGTTAATCCGCGTTTGATTGGGCGGAAGAATCAGATTAGTCGCGTCGATCAAAGACAAAGTGTATATGGAACGATCGAGCGGCTTTTACGTGGGGCAAGATCTCATTTCCAGTTGACTGCGTCGCGGCAGAGATACAGAAAGAGAGAGAGAGAGAGAGAGAGAGAGAGAAAGAGAAGGAAAAATAAGAAGACGCGCGCGCGCGTTGCCGGCAGCGCGCGAGCTATATCTTTTTCCCCTCGCGCATTCGTTCCGCGCTCGCATGAGAGATGCTCTCGAGCATCTCTCGTACTCGGGGAGCGGTAACTTTCTAGAAATGACCGACGGTCGCCTACGGGAGACCTCGATTCCGGCTCCTTCCACAGATCGTTGATCTTGGCCGAGTTCCACGGCGACCTCTTAATCACCGCGATCGCCAATTTACTCCGTCGCCGGGTCCTCGTTATACTCGGGGACTCGTGGGCAATCGCACGTCCCGGGGATTCCGGGGTGCGCTAACAAGGCACCGGAGTCGTACTTACTTACTTTCTAAGCGTCTTAATGAATTCCATGGAGCTGCGCCGGTGATCGATCACGCTGCGCGACGGTGCATCTCGTCGCTTCCTCGATCGCCTCCCAGCCCGGGACAATTTGTTCATAATTCGTTAATTGAATCGTTACCAGGAAATCATCGGCGCAAATCATCGCTTTTTCTGTATCTTGCATCACATTGATCTCGCGCTGCGGCTCTACTTGATCAGAATGCTAATTACGGGTACCAAACCAGCCGCGTCGAGAGCAGCCGAGCTTTGAACTTATTCATCAATGTCCGCGGCGCGGTTACCAGCGAACAATCGCGCGGGTTTGCCGGGCAAGTAACTCGGACGAGAGTAACGGATCGCGCGGACTTTGTTACGGTGTTTCCGGCGAATAGCTTTATACCGTCGCACCGAATTCCGACTGTATGCGCACGTTGGGAAAAGCGCGATAGAGATCTACACGGGCGTCACGTCGGAGAACACAATCCGCCAACATTCGTGGAATACATCATCAGAGAAACAAGTGCGAGTTTGCAAAACCGTAAGGAGAAATAAACCTGGGAATTTTTCCAACAAACAACAACAGTCGCGTGTTTTTGTCTCATAAAATACGAGATAAATAATTATTCACTTGATGATATTTATTAAGGTTGCACTATTACACTAATTATTATCAAATATTTGGAGAACGTTTAAAATATGAGCGAAAGTCGTTATGATTGCGAACAAGGATAAAAAGAATTATAATGTTGAATAAATGGCACGTATTTTAATACGTATGATTACAATTTAATGCATCAAATAAATTAAAATGTTATATCTCGTTTGCTTCTCTCGGAAAATTCCGACTTCCCGGCTTTTATTTACCAATATCGTGGGAAAAGATTACCAGAGATTGAAAGATACCATTAGTAGGAAAACCTGAACTGTGAATTTTTGCGGAAAATGAACTGCATGAACTACGTACATGAATTCTCTAAAATGTGTGCAAAGCTATGCATTCGCAGGAGATTCCGTCGTCGTGTACGCAATTTCCCACGTGACCGTGACAGCGGAGGCAGGAATCTCGGCATTCGCTGACTTGCGCGACAGGGTCGTCCATCAAACGTTAAACGAAGTTTATCTTCTTCCGGCGGTGATTTTTCCGGATGACATGACACAAATCCGTCGCGGTTTTCTCTCTACAATAACGGAGGAAAAAAAATTGCAGTAGCATTTGATGGAAACAAGCTAAGATCGATCGTTACTTTTTTAATCGGCAACAAAATGATTATCTTAACTTTGTCATCACTTTATTATTTTGAAATACTTTATAGATATTTCATAATTTTTATACCGGTTTCATTAATTTAAGCTCTAGAAAATTGTAACCATTATTAAAAACTTTTATCTGATTTCAGACGGTATCCAAACGGATTCTGATTCCAGTATCATCCATTATCCAAATGTGCAACGTGTTCTTGTGGGAAAGGTAATTAGCGCATTTATTATTTTTCTATATAGCGAATATTTATTTAATAATTATTAATTCTTTTAATAATGCTTTATGTGGAAGAAAATATCTTTGAGCAAATGAAATTGTCAATAAATAATTATTTGCTTCAATGAATAATAGTTTCATTTTAATGGAACGAGTAAAGCATATATTCTCATCAATATCTCGCTTGCTTTATCTCGATGTTATTATCTTTCGTGTCAAACTATTATATTAGGCTTTAAGGCTGATACGATCGGTTAGTATGTATTACTAAGTAACCTTCTTCTAAAGATTCATCCGTTACTTGTGCACACAACATATTTCCTAAACCGGTAAATTCTTTATTCGACCCACTTACATTACACGTTATTTGCACGATGTGTAAAATTGATGAATAAAATCGAGCTAGATGAGGAAAGGAAAATAATGTATGAATCATGTTTAAAAGAATCTTCAACGATCCTCATAAACTGCATTTTATTTATTTATTTATTTATTCGAAAACATCCCAGATTCACTAATTATATTGAAAACAACATTCTAAATTTATCCACTTTCGTCGATCTCTCCTGCACCAGAAAAGCAACAGCGGTTATCAACGACAGCGAATTTCTAAGAGAAAAGAAAAAAGGAAGAAAATGTAAAGCTGCGCGTCTTCTTATTCTCATTTCTTACCCCCGTGATGCGGAAATGATACACAATTCCAGTTTTACTCATACATATGTATAGACGCTGGCGCGTTAATTTTCGTGATACGCGCCGCACGATACGCACGCCGTTCGGCTAAATTAGCGTGCGGTGCGCGACGCGTAGACGATCGACGGAGGAGGGGGAGGAGGGAGAAGAAAAAAAAAAGTAACGGCCGATCGATGTAACTGCCGGTGATAAAAATATACACGGAAGATGGGATGCGAAGGAGAGAACGGGCCGCTTATTACCGCGCCGCTGGGTATCGCAATTGGCGACGCGCGCGGGGCAGCTGCAGCTCGTACTTGCACTTGCGCTCACTCGCAGCAAAGCCGCCTTACCTTCGTTCGCCTTATGCCGAGGAATGACTTGCTAATAACACGAATCGTTATCTAACGAGAGGGAATCGGACGTTCCGCGTGGAACAATATGTTCTCTCTTTCGCGGAGAACGGGCAGCCCGCCGATAATGACAGATGAGCGCCGAAAATGAGCGGGTAAAGTCGTCCCGTAAATTGCAACATTCCGCGTCCGCAACATTCTCCCGCATCCTGATTCCCCCGACGCCGCGCGATGCTCGCACAGATGTTCCACGCGTGCATATACTTGATTATATTCTTAACTCCATTATTGAGATCTCGGAGGGAAATGCGGAGGAATGCAGACAAGTTACGCGCGTACGCGTAATTCTAATTGACCGCAAACAAATGCGAGGAAAATTAGATTGATGTATGTTTATCACACTGAAAAAAAATTCTGATTACAAACGAACGAGTCGGAAAATCTTGTAGGCGTGATCAAATATTCTGGTTCGTATAATAGAAGTTCTATTTATTATAACAAATATATTATAATAAATAATATTATAATAAAAAGCTCAATAATATATAACTTATAATAACCAGAATTCCTATTATATGAACCAAAATATTTGATCACGCCATACAAGATTTTTTTGATCCGTTTTTTAACCACAGAATTTTTCTTCCGCTCAGGCAATGTGATAATTAATGCGGATGCGCCGTTACAATTTTTTTTCTCTTTTTAGTACAAGGCTCAGGAAGCGCTCGACATTGACGCTCTCAACAACACGAAGAGGGCCGACCGGAAGGTCCTGTTCTTCAACCGCGTGCCGAAAGTCGGCTCGCAGACCTTCATGGAGCTGTTGAGGAGGCTGTCGATCAAGAACGCATTTTCGTTCAACAGGGACCGTGTGCAGCGAGTCGAGACCATACGTCTCGCGCCGATCGAGCAGGTACGACGACCTCCAACAAGAAAACCCAATCAATTACCATCAATCGTGCGATGGCAGCCGCTCGCGTAGTAATTACCAGTTTAATTTACAATCCCGTCGCCGCTGAGCCCCCTACAAGGTGGTATAAAAATACGATGATCCTGGCCGATCCAATGATTTAGACTAACGGTTTCAGCTTTTCCGCATTTCTATTTTTTCTACTCGAATCTCTCTCTCATCTCGATCAAATTGGAAGAGGGAGAAGAAAAGCGGGACGAAATAATGTTAAACAAAAGACGTGAAATATTGCGGACAAGCGTAATTTAAATATCAAGATATCAGATTTAGAAAGACCACAATTTATACAAGAAAACTTGAAGAGACTTGAGTTTGACGTCAATGTTGACCACCTTTGAAAAATCCTATTTCCTATTTACGGGATTTATTTGCGGGCTCACAATAACGAAAATAATGGAAGATTAATCACTTTTTGCAATATCCTTCTCAAAGTACCAGAGGCCGTGCAGATTGTATATAATTTTCATTTAACTTTCTTTATGCTTTCAGCTACATCTCGCCAGGATGGTCAGCAGTTATTCGGAACCGTCTGTTTACGTGAAGCACGTCTGCTTTACTAACTTCACAGAGTGAGTGCCGCGAGATTAGCCTTGGCAATTTAAATGATTGCTACCGCCATTTTCTTACTTTTTTCTTGCGTCTTCTTCGTCAGATTCCACCTACCGGAGCCGATTTATATCAACATAGTACGCGATCCCGTAGAGAGGGTCATATCCTGGTATTATTATGTAAGAGCGCCGTGGTACTATGTGGAGAGGAAACAGATCTTCCCGGATCTCCCGTTGCCCGATCCCAATTGGCTCAAGAAGGACTTTGAGTCGTGCGTATTGAAAGGCGATCGAGAGTGCAGATATTTGCAGGGTGAGATCCACGAGGGTATCGGTGATCATCGCAGGCAAACTCTCTTCTTCTGCGGACACAGCGAGAAATGCACGTAAGGATCTCCTATGCTCATAAATCGAAATCCGTAATATATTTATATTTTAAATGTAACGTTAGTAAAAATATATGTATATGCAGTGTGGCACACGTTATATATTTATTAAAGAGTTATAATTTATTCTCTCATATTTTTATGACTATTATGGAATACACAAGTGCAACGTTCTAACACATACTTCTTTTCCGAAAGTCCTTTTAATACCGTTGGTGCCCTGGAGCGAGCCAAATTGGCGGTAGAAAAGCATTATGCGGTAGTTGGCGTCTTGGAGGATATAAATACAACTCTCACGGTACTGGAAAACTACATACCACGATTTTTCCAGGGAGCTACGGACGTTTACTATGGTAAACTATCATTTACCCGTCTTAATATTCTCAATCAAACGTTAATAGAGTAGTTTATCATACATCTGTACGATATACATTTTATGAATATAATTACTCGAATATTGAAGTTCAAATATTTGAAAAATTGTAAAACTAATTATACAATATGTATGTATATGTATATAATAAATACATAGATATACATATATTTATAATTATTTTTAAATATATGAATAATTATTTTTCCATTTTTTTTAGATCAAGCAAATTCCTTTACGAGGATCAATCGAAACTTTTTTAAACCGCCAGTCAGCGAGGAAGTGAAGAACTTGGTGCGCAACAACTTTACTCGCGAAGTCGAATTCTACCAATTCTGCAAGCAACGACTGTATAGACAATATAGAGCTATCAAATTGAAGTCGAATGTTCCGTAGTCCGCAATCACGACAATTTCTGAAAAAGATATCTTCTATTTGTCATCATGCAAAAACAATTAAAATGCATAAAAGACATTACGAACAAGAACACACTTCAATGCAATTTCATTGATTAGTGTTAACAATTTCGATAAAGATTTACAACAGAATAACTGCTTTTGAATAGTGACATACAAAAATCTCATCATTAAATAATAAATGGTGCAAAAGAACATTAACTATTTTAAACAAAAATTAATAATTTTGAATTAATGTCAGATTAATATGATAGACTGTGCTTTATTTATAATCGTAATATCGTAAATCGAAATTTTAATAATGGCTATTTTTAATAACAAGTACCGAAATTAGAAGATAATGATGTTTTATCAAAGATTCGATATTACAATAATTATCCTACGAATTAAAAACAAAAAATTATGTAATTGTTTCTTTTGCCATCAGAAGGCAACATGATCCTACTTACGTACGTACAGAGTACATTCAGGGAAAGTTGAAGAAACGAAATTTTATGACATCGAATATTCAATTATGATCCCATGACAACAAAGAGACAAAAAGAGAATAATTAATATTCTTCGCGTAACCACTGTGATGATCTAGTTCCATGCATTTAAGAAAATCTTGATAAATCTATTATGAAGAAAAAGAATCTTTTGATGTTATCAATTTTTTTAGTACAATGACCATCTCATATGATGCAAAAGATTAAGAAGATAATTTGGAAGTCATGTGATAACCTTAGTTTGACACATTTAGAAGAATCTTGATAGACTTATGACGAGTCTAATAACAGAATTTAATAGAAATGCAATTAAAATAACTATTAAGGAAAAAGAAAATAAATTGCGTGTATTTAGTGAAATGTTTGTGGAGATCCAAATTCTGGTAAAAAATAATCTACCGTTTTATATGAAGCTTACTATGACGTGGATGCATCGCGCAATCCAGAAATAGAGACACTCTCAATAACTGCCAAATGATCACTTGCGATCAGACGTCATGTCACTATTTTTTTTTATCAGACGTCCACATGAGTTACATGCAAGTTCCATGCAGGCACATTTATCACTGTAGGGATATTAATCAATAGCGTTTACGATGATTTTTCTCACCGGCGACGTACATATGAACGACGTAAAGACTGATAAAACCATGATAGTTTTTTATCACAGAGTGTTTACGATCACAGAGAGAAATGTACAGAGTACGATTATATACAATAGAATATATCGTTTTGTAAGAGAAAAATACGTTTGTACTTTCATCGATTATTTAGAATAAAACGCTGCCATTCGAAAAAGAATGATTATCTTTTTTCTCCTTTTATTAAATTATCTCACTTGTTTAATTATTCGTTAATATTATTATCAAATCGATATTGAGTATTAAAAATGTCGCAACTAATTAATATCTCGATTAATATCTACGACGAAATCTGATTTCTTTGATGTTGAAGAATGTTTCAGATATTTAAATAAATGTTAATTTAATTTCGTGTTGAAAGTCTATGTAGCATTCATCGAAGAGTACGTGCCAAGTCACACTTTTACATCTGGCGATACAACTAGAAGACTATAGCGACACTTTTATTTTGAGAATCTAAAACGAGATTCACAAACAAGCGCATCACGCGAACCGTGATATTTGTGTGTGCGTTTTGTTTTCTTGAAGTAATGAATGAGCTAAAATTTTATTTAGCATTTACAATTTGAATAATGTAATTTTACCATTAAAATTAGACAAATCATAAATAAAAGAAAGCTATAAGATAATAGATAAGATAAAGATAAATAGAAAGATATAAAATTAGATTTTTCTGATCACGGAACGAGAAAGAAGTTATGTGAATTCATTTTTATTTATTATTTTAATAACATATAGAGAACAAATATTATATATACAGATATATCATATATAATATGTGTCTGTGTATGTATGTATATATTATTTGCTCCTTCATCATATTCAGCCTTTATTTATTCTTTCGCATTTTCTTATTTATTTATTCGCGCATATTCAACTTCTATGAAAATGTATTTATTAATGTATTTATGCGAAAATTCGTCAGTAATGGTAGAATTGACATTAAAGTAATTATATTTTATTACACATCAAATAAATTGTACGAAAAATTTGTGATAAATATAGAATCAAGAATTTTGATCACGAAACACATACAAAGATAGGTACGGTGTTAATACGCATTAACAAAATTCGGTTGTTACATCGTTTTTTTCTTTTAATAACATAAATAATATTCGCATTTTCGACGATACAAAAGATTCGGTGGCTCGACTCATTTCAGCGTATCTCTACATAGAAAAATATATTACGGTTTGGACTACAATACTAATCGACGCTGTCTTGGACATAGAAGTACTTACGAAGAGACATGATTCAGTTAATTGTGTAATGATTAGACAAATGTTCAGGCACATTTTCCATCGGTCCATCGATCCATACGTTCTTATCAACAACATGCGCCAGTTGTGTATTATAAAATTAGATATCTATAAGGTTTTCTACATAAATTAATACTAATTGTTGTTGATCTAGAAATGTTTGGATAGGACGGATGATATATGGACGGTACCGATATACGCTCTCTAGTATGTCTCGTTCAGATTTGAAAAGTTGTAGATAAGATATAAAGATATCAAGACGGAATAATTCAATGTAGTTTCTGTAATTTTCTTTCTTCAATTAATTTTAATTTATGATTTTAATTAATTAATTTCTTGTATCATATTTGTCAGCTGCAATGTGCAATTTTCCAAATTATATAAAGATACATGATTTCTATAATTTCTACGTTTTCTCGCTTCAGTTAATACAATTAATTACAGTAACAATTGATACAATTATTTATAATAGCAAAGATTGTGCTGTTATAAATAAAAGAAAATAAATTTTTTAATTAGGATATTCTGGTAATCAATAACCTTCTAGTCACAAATTCTTTAACAAATTCAAACTGAAATTTAGCTTCGTCATTGTTCCATAATACCATCTTAAATTTAATTCCTATTAAATCAATCACAATTCACTGAAATACAAAATTTATTATTCAGTTACATTCTGGAAATCTAATTTTGGCTAAGAGTTCACATTTTATAATATATTATATAATTGTCGATGCTTTGCCTTCTTTCATCAATTCGTTTTCTACTATCCGCGATGCATCATAAGACTTTTATCTTGATAAATTGCCAAACACGCAACAGTATTCGCAACATGAGTGAAGCTACCGAAAATGTTCTCTGATCTTGCTTCTGTGTCCGAGACCGACGTCTTTAAAGTTACGAAGCGATTAAGATAACGTACACATATATATATATAAACGAGGACTAACAAAAATAGTTCGTCCTACATATACGCCGGCTACACGCCAAATCTCCCGAGTATCCTTCCTCATTTCTTCGTCTAGGCTTGTCATAGAATGTATTGTACTGTAAATCGCTTTAATCGCATAATATGTATATCACAATTGTGCTTCTCACGCACAACTTTCCACCACGATATTCATCTTGCTCATAAACAATATGTTCGCTTAGAAATGACCAAAAAAATCGTTAGAAATCTTCATTCTCCATAAACCATATGTTTAAAATGGTTAGATAACGAATAAAAAAAAGTGTGTATATACATGTACATATACATACACACTTTTATATATATTATACATATATGTATGTATATTATATAATATATGTAATATTTAACATATAATATATATAATACATATATATTATATATTTTATATACATATGTAGATATTCATTCGAAGTTATCATTATTTTAATGATTTCTTGCAGGCCTGTTATGATTAATTAATATAGCTCTATATTGTATAATTCGAAGATATTATTATGAGTATTTCGACATAACAAATATGATAACAATATCTCGAAATAAGAGCTGCGATCTAAAAAAAGAAGGAAGCAATAGCATTCGCATATATACCCTATTACTTCCAAAAATCGCAAAAAAATGTTGCTTATTCTCAATTTCAAAATATAAATATATCTTGAAATAACATAAATAAAGTAAAAGATGACGATTAATTCATGCATCAATAATCATCGATCTTATAGCCGTTAAAATGATACAAAATAAAAATACAAAAACCCGGATAAAGTATTAATGGGGTTGACATGTGTATGTAATCGTTGTAACTCTGTCCATTCTTTTCGATATATTTCACGCAGAAACAGACTATAACAAAATTAATTCGGTGGTCGAAAAATATAATTTTAATTTTCCCTATTATTAATTCTTAATTATAATTACTTAATTACGGCTAATCCCGGTTACATAGTATCATTGCATGTTGATAACAGTGAAGACCGTTGATAACAATCTTTAGGAAAATATTTTTAATTGTGTTGTAACTTTTCTCATAAATGTCTACTGGAAGTCTATGTTCTGTGCAGTTTTCTTATGATTAGTTTTTACAATCTTCTAGTAATTTACTTCCGTAAATAGCATACATCCTTCATAAATAACAGTACTTATCAACATACGAATAAGCATTATTGCATTATTATTAACACACTCATATTTATATATTTTATATACAGAATAAGATAAGATAATTTGACAATATTTCGAATTAAGTAAAACGGTCAAATTTTCTATTTCCAAATTATCTTATTGTACTCTGTATTAAAAAAAACGTATATTATATACCGAATAGTTTGCTAAAGAGCTTAAACTTATAAATACACCAGATGTCGAAAAATTCTAAAGGCAACATTGTCTAATAATGAAGTTATTGGTTTATTTCATGTGTGTACATATCGCACGCCTCAATAATGGTGGTCACACTTATCACTCGATATCTAACTTTTATCATGTAAATTAGTATTATAAAAAAATATAATTTATTCAACAGATCGTTAATTCTGAGGTTGAATACAGGAAAAAACATCATCAAGAATTGAAGAGAAAAGATAAGATAAAAATTTATAAAAGACTCACAACAACAGATATTCTGAAGTATTGAAAAAATATACGGTTTATATTCATATACGCGGAAAATAATAATATATATAATCAACCAATAAAATAATTTTATTATTATTATTTTATTTTTTAACATATTTTTCATCGTATATTTAATTTTTTTCGTTATTTATTTTATAGAAAATAAAACAAATGTTTTATACAAAATAAAACAAATAATAAAATGATAAACCAATAAAATTTATTTTATCATACAAAAAATATCATTTTTAAGTATGATTAAATAAAATGACTTATTTATTAAAATACAGAAAAAATATACCTGAAAAGTATATAGGTAACAATAAAATTTGATAAAGATTGTAAATATTTATACTCCTGTTCGCGATCGCAAAAATATAGTGCAGGACTGCATAAAAGATTGAAGTCACGTATATATAATATAAGGAGTACATCAACTGCATTCAAAAATACAATCTTCAAGTATAAAATTAGAAAAGATCTATCAAAGGATTTATACTTTAAAAAATATCCGCGAAGTTCATCCGCACAATCCACACGTTTTTATTGCGAGAAAGATATCCTAATTAATGATATGTACAAAGATTATATCGATAATAATAAAAGTACTAACGATTAATTTTACGTAACTAATATGAATGTTACGCTGAAAAAATAAAATTTGTCAATAAAGGACATGCCACCAATACTGACGCCCCCTGTACACACGTATGCATATATGTATAATATAATATATGTACAAAATAACATATACGCTCTCAAATGGAACTCTTTTTTTATATATTATGTCTCGCCACCACGATAAAATATCAGTCTAAAAAATTGCCATTTGCAAAAACGAATATAAATGATGTTTAGTTCATATTCTAACTTCTTTGTTTTTGTACATACATTATTCTTTTATTTTTTATAAATTTTTTACTTTTTGACATTAGACATATGGAAACTAATTTCCTTCCAGAGTAAATCGATTTCGTATTTGGCAAAGAGAATAGATAGAGACGATTGAAAAGGGTTAGAATATTTGCAATATCAAATCAAGATACCGATATATTTTTAGAGCCATCGATTGAATTTAAATCATACGTTTTTATTTAAACGTTCCAGTTAAATACCGAAATTTTTAGAAACATCGATTGAATTTAAATCGTATGTTTTTATTCAAACGTTCCAGTCAAATACCGAACACATTATTTGGAAGAAGAAATATAAATGTCCCTACATGTAATATTTTATGAAACATCTATCCTCTATCATGATCTCTAAACTCGTATGATGTTGCTAACAAGAACTAATATCATTATATCAGCGTTCGCTTTATTATCATCTATCGTCGTTGTACTGGATAACGCTAATCGTGGCCACGTGCGATAGTTCCTTCATGCAATCGAATAAATGATCTATCATCCTTAACTCTGTCATAAACTCTGCAAATATACTCCATAGGAACATTTAAACCGTCTATTTGTTCTTAGCGTTTCCCGTCAATTCTATTCAACTCATTTCACAACTTTGAACTCTCAGACAAGTATTCGTTTCCTATTTCGTTGAAAGAATTCTAGCTTTCAAAATTATAATCTCCATCGACTTAATAAATATAATTTAAGACAAACAACTATGTGGCGGGCGAAAACTTTCCGCAATCTCTCGAAAAATACTTTCGTGAAAAGAGATGTCGAAAAGTAAGAAAATATTTATTTGACTTATTTGACAGAACAGTCTGATGTTGATATAAATAATTATTTAATATTTCTCTTAAAAATGGAAATTAATATTATTTTGTGGGCCGAAAAATAAACTTAAATGCCCATTAAAATGTGTCTGAATATACAATATATATACAATATAAATATTTATAATTTTTCATATTTGCCCAGCCACAGCGTATGTATGTGTTACCAAATTTCTCTGCTATCAAGATAATAAATCAATTAATAAACTGTAATGAAAAACATTAGAATCATCTGATAATTGAGCAACTCCACCTATTCATTGCAAAGACAATTTAGCAATAAAATCGTTGTTCCCATAATCCACAGTCAAATATTTTTCACTCGTTTCTATAGTTGGCCGTTTGAAAAAAATATTGCCATTACACTACAATCTCTTTTTTTTCTCTAAACAGTATCGCTGACTCCCGATATCCTTGCGAAGATCAATATATGCTATGTATTCCGAAAACTCTCCGAGAGCTCTCTGAAGTAATAGATAACAGTAATGTATTCCGAATGTTCCGTTTTGCACACTTCGTTACAAAGCACTTATTTAGGAACGTGTAAAAACCATCCGAGTACCGCAAGCTTCGCACCGTTAGCCTCTTCAACATTCTCTTCAGTCGGATTATGTTGCCAGAGCCACGCCGTTGTCATGTCATCGAATCAGACAAACGCACGCTCTGGACGTTCATCAGTAGAACGTCGGCGACCAGCTTCCGCGCCGACACTCGTCGGCGGTGATCGGTATATATCCAGTTGACGACGAGGCTGGCAGACACTGGAAGCAGTAATTGGCACCGGCGTTGTTATCCCAATGCTGCGCGCCCTTACACTGGAACCGGACCGCAAACTCGAGCCTCTGACCGACCGATAGCGTATGGCAATACAAGATGAAAGAGAATTTATCGCTGAAGCCGTCGCACGAGTTGGGCACGTAGATCGCCTGCAGGTCGCTGAAGTTCCGCCAGGCGTTGAGGGTATATCGCACGTGTACAGACTTATGGAAATCGAGATTGATCACGCGCACCGTGCCCTGGATCGCCAGGGTCACCGGGTCCTGCACCACCGCGTTCTCCAAGCAAACCCGACGCTCGCGCACTATGTCCAGAAAGTTCGACATGCCGCCCGGCTGCTGGAAGAGCGGCACCAGCATCCGATCGACCTTTCTGGGTATCGCTGATGTAGATCTGCGCCTGCCATCATTCTGATAACGATCGGACCAATCGTCGCCGGTGGACGCTGCTCCGTCCGAATTGCTCTCCTGCGGTCGGAAGATGTCATCGTAGATCAGATCGTTGTACGCGGAGTTGGGTATCTTCGGTATCTCGTCCAGGAACGTTCTCACGTCGGCCAGATCGAGACCGAGCTTGTCTGCGAACCTGACAATCTTCTTCCTGTGCGGCGTACCCGGTGGCGTTTTTCCCGACTTCAATGAGGAACACCTTCGAACTCTCTGCGGTCTATCTTCCTCTTCTTCCACTGTCTCGCTCTGGGACTCTTGCTCCGGCGAAGAATCCTCCTCTTTCGCTGTAGAATCGCCGCCAAGTTTCTTCAGTAGTAGGCACAATTTCTCCTCATCGTCGTTCAGCGCACCGTCCTTCTCGATCTTCAGCTTCAGCTCGTTTCTCGGGGTCGTTTCGGTCACTGTAGTATTATTTGTATATTCCAATGTAAACGCATCCGAAACATCGACGGTACTACTATAAGATGAAAGATCAGTATCGGTATCACTGGCAACTTCCTCCACCTTTAAGTGCGAATTGTTCGGCGATATCGTTTCAAATTCCGATTTTATATATTCTTTCTCATCCTTATCTTCAATCATGTTAACCAAGGTTTCAGTACCATTGAAAGAATTATCCCTCGTTAAGTCACTGTCATCCTCGACATCTTGCGTCATGGAAAGACTGCCATTCCTGACATCGCACTTCACATTCCTCGATGTACCATTGATGAAATCAACTTCATCGATCTCGCGTTCATTCACTTCTTCCGTCTCCTCGTCCCGTCTATCGAGTTTATTAGTAAATACTACTGTGCCGATACCATTGCTCGGTAGCTCAGAGTCAGAATGCGACTTAGGCAGACAAATATGAGGGATAACGGAATCCTGAATCGTTCTGGGTGGACTTTCATCCTGCAGCGATACGGTGCTGTCGTCGAACGTACTCCACAGAGACTCGTGGCTGGGCGACGTCGTTTCCTGAGAGCTTCTACCGTTCAGCGAGTCTTCCGAGCTGCAGACCAATCCTTCCTGCCGACAACCGTTCTCGCACGACGCAGGGTTTCTTCTCAAGGAGCAACTCGACTCGGACGTCGTGTCCTCGCAACGCTCCACATTCGTGTCCGTTCGCTTGCGCCCGTTCAACGCAAGCTTGGTCCTCACGGCAACGGGAATGCTGGAGAGATTCGTGGCCTCGCTGTCCGAAGTGCTGACAGGATCGAAATACGCCTCGACCTTCGGCTTGTCCGCGTCCGAAGAATCCGGGTCGAAAAACATCTCCGAGGAATCGCTGTCGGGTGGCGTGCCGGTTATCGGTGACGCAAACACGCAGGACTCGGGATCTTGATGGACACCCGTGACGCCGGACGTCATCTTGGTTCCGCTGGGCGAGCAGTGGCAGGCGTCGTGATGACTCGCCTTCAGGATCTCCGGGTTCACCAGCAGATGCGCCAGTTCGGCGGCAGTTGCCTCCTCGGGAGGCGAGCCCGGCCCATCCACTTCCGCCTCCTCCACCTCGATGTCGTAGAAGAGATCCGATTCTGGACTGTGACGCGGCTGGTGCTGGAGGATCTGATGTTGATTGTTGACGGCAACATTGTTGGTGATTACGTGCCGGTTACTCGACGACGGATGCAGCCAGGAGGTCTCGCACGGCTTGGAGGCATCCACGGTCCGCTCGGGTGAACCGTTCTCGTTGCCCAGTGACGTTAACCGTCGATGGAGACACCGGGCGAACGCCTCCGCGCTACCCCGACAACTGCTGGGAAGAAGAGAGCTGACCAAACCGCAGGAGGGCCCGCGGGCGTTGCCTGCCGAGTCCATGCTGCCCATCTTCAGGACAGTCGAGCCGGCTGTCTCCTCGGCGTGCCTGCCCTCCAACGGCAACGGCAAGGGCGAGGTCGAGTCGCTCCCTCGGTCTGCCGGCACGCTCGCCGAGTTGCCGTTCTGAAAAAGAGAGCGACAGATTTGAGCTTCGTTTGCGAGAATTGTAGAGAGTGAATGAAATATTGTTGATGATGTACACGATGGAGAGAAGTTTTAAAAAAACCTAAATCCTACTTTCTCTCGTTTGTCTATGCTAATTGTTTGTACTATTTTTTAATTATAAAACCATGAAACATAACGACATATAAAATTTCCCAAAATTTTTTATCGCAAACGATCTCTTGCGACGTGAATCATATCGATCGCGAGATATTAAATACGATAATTAATCTTCTTTTTCCGAGTGAGGAAGATAACAATCGAGATAATTAGTCAAATGTAATGGCATGAAACATATTTTCCTGGTATAATGCCCTGCCGACATTAGGTTAGTGCCTAGGATTTATGATGCTACAATTAATCATCTTTACTTCATCGATCGCGAGTCGAGTTTCGCGATATTAATTGAAGTTTAGCTCGTTAATAGCTTGTTAACGGTACAAACGGAACAAACAGAAGTACAAAAGGAAGGGGAAAATAAAAAGTGGACGCAAACGCGCATTAATGACGTAGCTCGTCATTAATAGTAACGCGAATCACAACATTGGCTCATGGCCATAATATTGCGCGCATCGCAAGCAGCGCTGCAGGAAGTACAAATGATCGGTCATTATAATCCACGTGCAGCATTCTGACGCGCGAAGTTCAGCTCCGATCAGCCTTTGATTCTTCGTGAAAACGTAAAATGCCTTAAACACATATACAATCCAAATCCGAGAAATGTTAGAATTATGAATTATTCGGATTTATGTAATCACTTTGTGTTCTCGTTAAGAATAGTCGAGTGGCAGGAGCCGAGGCACGCGCCGTTGCGCGAGAATCTTATTCACGATCCAAATTTTGAAACATTCCGATATTGACGTATAACTATTTTTAATTATTATAGGCAAAACAGAAGGAAATGTCTTTCTTTCACCCTGGTTTCCTTCGGTATCGTATGCCCGACTATTTTTGGCACCGCGAAAGCTATAATCGGCCGTCGACAGCGACTGGCAGGAAAACGCAGCGTAATCGCTATTTGAATCGCGATATAAATGCCCTTTCATCGCCGGAACCCATCATTCATCGAGACGCACAAACCTGAGAGACGAGCACAGGTGATCTTTCACTCGACAGAAGAAATCACCGTTTCACGCGATGACCGCGCTCAAAGTTCGAGGTAAAAGTCGCAATCACACGACGGAGTTACGTAACGAAGGAATAATATAATCGACCGGCTGCAGGTACTCGATGCGATACTACTCGCGACAGATCCGAGAGTGCGCTTAAAATCGTAATGTACTCTACTGTGAGAAAATTGGAACGATATAAATACGCGCTCAATTGGCCGCGAATCAATTCCTCACCTCTTGAACGCGCGCACTAAGGTGACACTTCGCTCGCGAGTACGCGCGAATCCTTGCGAGGGTGAACGGATATTCGGCAAGCTTTCGATTTATCGGCATTTATTTTCATCTCTAAGCCACGGGCGTCGGGCGCGATGATTTTGAAAGGCCGCGCGAAAAAAATAGCTCGCCTCGATTTATATAACTGACGCAGTCGAAGCGAAAACGCATATCTCGCGTTCGCCGCGCGAGATTATTTATTCAATTGTGAAACATTCCCCGATCTAACATCGATGTAGAAAGATATCTTTCAATATCTTAATATCAAATAATAATTGATAATCATCAATAATAATAGCTTCATCAAAGGATAAAGGGTTTGTACATCCGTCGATTGATACATGAATACCGTCCAGAAATAGCAACATTGTCGGCAATATCGTTTAATGCTAGACGCGAATATCAAGCCGATACCAAACCGGTTTCGCGTCCGTAGCACGCCCATCGGGGGAAAAGGCAGTATGAAGGGGTTGAATTTGAAGCTGCCTCGTAAGTGACAGACAGGTTTCTCCGTTTTTCCAGTCGCGCGCCTCGCGATCAGACGTACACGTGTTCACGCGCGCCACGTCTGATCGCGTCTATCGGAAGTCTAGGCAATCGCCTAGATAATCATTACGTAAGATGAGGCTCGACATAGGCTTCAAAGGTTGTTGGCCTCGATAACGGCACGAAACACGCACAAACGAAGTTGATAATCTCATTCCATCGCAGAAATTTCACACAAAACAATTGAAGTCTTTTGAAAAACCACCGGATCTTTCACGTCTCAGATTCCCCCCTTATAAATTTGGAAGAAATCTTTCCTCAGCAAAAACACTCACTGGAACATCGTAAATGTATAGGTATTAGAATATAGCTATGTAGTGATAGTGCAGCGATAATTTGGTATCTACATTCTTTTAAAAACAATATTTTAATTGCTGTAAGTTGCTCGCGCGAACATAGTTCTGCATTTACGATTGAGATAGAGGAAGTTTATGAGTTTTAAATAGGATCAGTCGGCGGAAAAGCATACAAATTCAAGGGATCCAGTGCGAAGAGTTTGTCGAAGGCTCAAGGTTATTGCGAACACTTCCTGTGTTATCTACGATAACAGCAACCGTCAAGTGCCCGCAGATGCCACGCCTCGCGTTTTTTAAATATTATTTGATATATCAAAAGCAACACATAGTAACAATAACCTTCATCTTTTTTCATGCAAAATCATGCATTTTCATCGATAAGTCTATTGAGAATGAGAAACCGAGATGCGATTTCCAATTGATTGATTGATTGATTGATTGAGCCGTAATAAAATATGCCACGTCCTTGACGGAGGATTTAGTTGATGATGTCAATTTAGATTAGATCTATCGCTAAAATATAATTAGTGCGCAACATTATATTGTACATATTATGTAAAAAACAGAATTATTACATATAAAAATTAATCAGAAATCAAAAACTTACAGTGTCTTGTATTTGAAAAGAAAAATCAATCGTAATAATTGGACAATTAATGTTTTGCGTTTTCCATACAAATGTAGATAACGTGTAACAGTTTTATGTATGATACATTAGAATCTTGTTTTATAATAATTATATTCCGATTTTCCGATTTCTATCGAATCTTAAGAATTAGAAGACTTTCTTAGCATTAAATACATATCAAAAGACACAGTTGTTTCCAGCGGATCTATTCTTGCCTTACTGTGTGAAAGAAAAAGATGGAGAGAAAGAAAGAGAGAGAGAGAGAGAGGGAGGGACTAAGGGGTGATGTTTTATTTCCGTGCGATCGTTCACCGACACAGTTTAAATCGTAACTACTTGACCCGTGGCTAGGGCACCGTCGCAATTTATCGCGACAGATTTATCGCTCTCTTTCGCGGTCCGCAAGAAGATTGCCCAATCATCATCGGGATCCCGCTCCCTAATTGATTAGTAACAAATTACGCGGAGAGATGATGAATCGTGTTACTTGCGCTCGTAAGAACCCCCCAATCCCCTATCGAAAGAATTAAAGTTCTCGTAATGTGCAAGGCCAAGTCTTTGAACCAATTGCTGTTTTATAGCTGTACACATAAATTGCAATTTGGAGTATTAAAGAGAGTTTCATCGCACTTTGTAATATTAATTATAACATTTAATATACTATATTATACATTTGTTGAAAAATTAAATAATAAATTTCTAAAGAAATGAAAAATATAATTTTAAAAAATCATATTCAAAAAAGGGTTTATTTATTTAAAAGAAAAAATGGTTAGAAAGTAACACTAGAGAAAAATTTTTAATCACAATTTTCATTTCCTATTTAATTTAGACATTATTTTGTCGTTTATTATAGCCGGAAAATTAGAAAAGATAAGTTAGATATAATTTCTTAAATATTGCAAGAAATCGAATGGCGATCACATGCTCGAATTGTTATAGGCACTAATTTCTCGACTAATCAATGATAAATTGAGGGACTTAGTGCCATTAATAGTCTGATAAACTGACAGATCTAGAATTTGCGTACGTCCCTCTTATCACTCCAACAAGCAATTATACAGACATTGCTTATTCGGATTTCGCTATAATTGATTGAGCACGCGTTTATTCGCGATAGGATGATAAACTGCATTATCAGGTCATCGCGTAAAACTCTGTAAATTTTTCATTTTTCAAGGTAAAATCGCTACTATGCGAATGCTTCAAACGTTCAAATTATCGTTCAATTTTTAATCAAAATTTTCCTTCTCGCACTGTTTAACAATAAGAAATTGCGGGAAAAATGGCATACTCTGCAAAGATTGAGAAAAATTCTTCATAGCAATAAGCTCTCAAATTTCGTTAATAAAAATGATAAACCCTGAGATCATAGCCACCTGTCGTAATCAGAAAAAATTCGCAAAAAGATAAATAGAGATCACGAAAAAAACATTAATTAATAATTCATCGATACATTTGCAGGCAAACGCCATGCCTCGACTTCGAGGCCGACGAGGATCGACTTCTTGCCAAGAGTAAATAAAGTCACAGTTTATATTTAGCCAGAATGGAAATCTGCGAAAGCTGTACGGCTTTCAAGAGGATGATTTTATACGTTTCTAATAAAGAGACGAATGGAAACATGTGAAAGCTTCGCCCGGAAATTTACTTCTTATCTCGACAACATTATGGATACACAGTTCGAATGGGATAAGCGACTTCGTAAATAATGTGCTGTCTGCCTTTCGATATATGTGTGTACAAACAATTGCAGAATGTACATAGGTAATAAGAGATAAGACTAATTGGTCATCGGTGTAGCAATTAATATACCGCTATAGCAATATATCGCTTTACTATTTAATTTAAATTCACTTCTAATAAAGAGACTAGCAATTTTCGCAATCCCTTAAAAATCTCCCTCAAATATTTAAATATTTCAAGTCAGTTACAGTATTTTTGAAAAATTTTGTTGAACAAATAACAGTTTCACAGATGATTAATTAATTTGGTTCATTAATTTGGGTTATCAAGTTAAAAAGTTGATTAGTTGATCTAGTTGATGTTTTTAAAACAACGAACTTTAAATCGATGTAATTGCAATGTGATTATATTTATGGAACAAAGGTCGAATGTATCATAATTAACAAGATTCATTAATAGCACTTCGAGTAACTTGGCGGATGGACACGTTCGAATAAGAATCGAGAGCTCCGATGATCTACGACTGCCAGCCGCGCGAATTAGCTTTTTATTGACAGCTATAAAATGACAGGATAAAAAGAGAATGACATTCGGCGCTTTAATATACATAACTAGATATCCTTTGGCAAGTAACGTACACAGTCACGCGCATACCTCGTGCATGGACATCATCGGCACATGTCGCATTGCGTCCCGAAAACTTCTTGCGTAGTTGGTCCCTAGCAGAACGTCCAAAAAGCGTGATGAAACTACGAGTGGGAAAAAATTCGCGTCCCCTTTTCATACACGTCGAATCGCGACCGTCAAATTCTCTCGCCACGTATTCGCGCTGAAAATAATTTTCTCGTTAAACGAAACAAAACCGCGAGCATGTAACTTGAGACGACCCGGCATTCTGCCCCAACGAAATAACATTCTAAATTTTTCTGCCAAAACGGGCATTTCCCTCTTACAAATTTTCCCTCTTACACCTCGCTCGATTCTACACGCTATCACGGAGAAACTTTCCGGCAACTGAGAGTGTACATCATTAATCTACACTATCTGTTGCGATTAGTCTCCAGGATTTGTTACCGGAGAAAGATTTATCCGTTCCGCGGTAACTCGAATACATTTTCTCATCGTTGTCCTCTCGCGGGTCAGCACGATTATATCTGCATACCATTGCATCCCCATTGATAAATATAAGAGGCAATTAATTCTCGTTATAAAGACTCTCGCGTGACTCGACTTTTAAGCTGCATAAACGCCTCTAATAGATGCTTGGAGAAATCAGTATCGCTTTATTATTTAATCAATCCTACGCTCGAGTATAGGTTTTAGCGAAGCGAATCCATTTTCCTGCACAGTGACCAGAAACGCTAAAATTGAATTAAACTTATATCTTCACTTTAGCTCAGTATATGAAGCCTTTCACAACTTTATGTAAATACATATATAAAGTATATAAATATTTATTCATGATGAAGCAAACCATTTTGTTAAATAACAATTTAAAATAATAAATTAGTTTATAATATAATTAATTTATTGTTTATTTATCCATTAGTATTTATTTATTGTTTAATTTATTAATTAGTTAAACGCTTGAATTATCGTGAATCGTTTTCTTGAAAATTAGGTAGAAGTGATTTTCACAGTTACGAATTACATTAACGAAAGCTCTCATACATTAGAAATAATATTCTCCGCGCATAGTGTTCTAAGCAATCACGTCAAGTATCGTGCCGATAAGAAAGGTCATTATCTCATACAATAAATGTCAATTTAACAATCGTACATTATTGCCATTCGATGTTATCAAGTTAGCATTGCGCGATAATAGGTTGTGTAACGTGATATATCGACCAATATTTATCGTTGTGTGGCCTGTATGATCCGATCATGTCCGGAAATCAACTGCATTAAATACCAATGGTTTTAATTTACGTACGTATATTTTAAATTATATTTTAAAATATATTTTAAAACGGTTAATGATAAAAAAACTTGTCCTTAATTTTCTCTGATAGCTAATACGCAGTTGAATACAAATTTCCTGTAAAGATGTATTATTTAATAAGAAGGAAATTATTAGAATAATCATAACATAATTGTTCTTTAACAGTTTAATAATAAAAAATTGTTATGCAAAATTTAATAATTATTATTACAAAAAGATGTAAAATAAAATATTGAGAAATTTGTTGTCATACTCTTAAAGTGCTAATGTATGGACTCGGTAATTGCGTTGTAATATAACTGCATCAAAATGACACGTCTGTCTAATTAGCTTCCCCTTACTTGATTAAAATTTAATGAATAAATTATATAATAATGCGCTATTTATTTAGTCGCTCTTGAAATTGCGTCTAAGATTTATTTGCAAAAATAAAATTTTAAATATACTATATTTAAAAATTTTTTCAATTTTATCTTTTCATATCCCTAATTACTTGTTATAATTTAAAGCCAAAAAAGTATCTGCAAGTAATAAAAAAACAAGAATCATTACGATAACGATGGATAGGCGACAGAAAATACAACAGAAAAATTTTCGCTTCTTTATCGTCTATCAAACTATAGAGAGCTAAGAAACAAATAAAAATTAACGCATTAATTATTGCAAAACAGATATCATTTGGTGAACATGATCATTCGGAGCACGCTTGCTTGTATATTGTGTGAGATGATAATGTCTTTATAAATTTCTTTGTTGAAAGTAAAGAAAAAAGAAAGAGAGTGCAAAAAGGAGAACTTATTCCGGGGTAACGACTACACAGTGTAAAATATTGATGTACGTACTATAATTAGAATGTATATTTGTATGGCGGATTTTATCGCGTGTCGCGACGGTGAATGGACGGACAATCGCATATGCGAAATATAATTACATTCCGTATAAAAAATTGGATGCAATGAGATATTAGTCAGTACTTTTGTTTACGAAGAAAACGTTTTGACATTTGAAGAATAAAATTTCATAACAAATTTAAATAAATAACATTAATGTATAATTTTTCTATAATTATAATAATAATAGTAGACTAATTATAAAATATTTATAAAAATTTTAATTAAATAATTATCTTAATCGTCATATTTTCGCGAAAGCTTATTACTACATATTCCTCCTAGTAACTCAACTTTAGATAAAGTCACCTTTGAAATAATAAACCATACATATTGAGAATTATACTTACATATTGAGAAAGCCTCGCGCTATAACTATTACGATTTATGAGATTTCACCGACGTAAAAATTGATTTTATAATGTTGAATCCAAAGTTTGAGGGTACACGATAGACGAATCCTGAGGTCATGATATTTGAATGGCGCGAGAAATACCGCGATATAATATAAAGAAGTGATATTTCTATCTCATTGTGAAGTGCATGTGAACTATCGATAAAGCGCTTGAACGATGATGTATCAAATACGCATTAGAAATAAGAATGCTTTATAAATCTAATGAATATTATACTAATATGAATATTACTAATTACATCTTTTAAAGTATACATAGCCAAGCAATTTGTGAAATTAAGTAAAAAAAATAGAAAATTCTGATCAAATTAGAATGAATTATTTTTCTGATTTTTCATTGCTGGTATAAAATCTTTGATGATAAAGGATTAAATTATTACATACGTTATAATACAACTATCAATCTATTTCTCTACATCTTACAATATATAGCAATTGTAAACTTTTGTAATTTTAAAAACTATGGAGATGACACGTCCGATGATGTTAAACAACATCAATTGAAAAAACCGAAGTTTTCCTACATCCGCTTTATCAAGCATTTATTACCAACAATTATCAAGTTCGATACAGATATAAGAGTAAACATCTTTTGGTATAAAAATAGGTACGTTTACGTAACCTGTGCATCATGCCAATCACGTCTATGACTATACACTAGAAACATATACTATGTTCAAGTTATAAGTGTGAGCTTGTCTACAATCAGCGATGAAATGATTAGCGTTGACATATTTATAGCAGTTGTAAAAATTGATAAATTGACGCCACTCACGTTCGTACGGTACAAGACGGACCTTGAACTTCTCGACACATTTTTGATAAAATAACTGTTGTCTGTTCTCTGACAGACAAAAAAAAGTAATCGCGATCATATTTTAAAAGCAAATGTATCGATCCGTTGAAAGAATCTTATTAACTCTTAACTTTATTATTAACTCACTTACTTTATAAAATAATACATCTTTATCATTTTAATTAATATTTATTGTTTTAAGTAATTATAATAAAGAACTAATGATTAGAATTATCATTGTAACGTAATTTTAAATAATTTCTTAATTTTTGGCAGGTCTAGAAGAATGTTCATTAATATATTGTTAAAATAATTTTTAAAAAGTCATAAAATTTGACTAAAATAATTCTGAAATTAGTGACATTTCATAATGTAAGTTTAATTTTCCTGAAAATCGTACAACTATTAATAATATTATCAATTGTTGATTGGAAAAGTCAGACAATAAAGCGGGGTTATCGTATTAACTTGGCGAAACTTGTGCAAGAAATGTCATTGCAATATTCTCTCTCTCTCTCTTTCTCTCTTTCTCTCTCTCTCTCTCTCTCTCTATTGCAT